>VXAD01003966.1:133445-185069 GCA_013399195.1 Dicrurus megarhynchus
GATCGCTTTCGGAAGGGATCCCCTGTGGGACGCTTTCAGGAGGGACACGGCATTCATTCCACCCACCACATCACACCACCCCTCATGAGAAAACCCTTTGTTTGACTCTATCAGTAACATCCGAAATGCCCATCCCTGCTTTCCTTGTCAGAGCAGTAGGTAACAATCCTTGTCATTAACTACCCCAGTCTTAGCAATTGCCACATAAGAGACCAATCCTGGGACCCAGAACTCTGGTCCAGCTTTTGCCTGGATGGGGAGCTATGGTCACAGGAATAAGAGATCCCAGAACTGCAAAGTACAAGATGTTTGGAACTTTTACTCTTTTGTTTTTAGAGTCATTATCTATCACATTGTAATTCAGCATTCAGGTTCATTTGCTTTTGAAATGGTTTCAATAAGGAGTTTGTTATATCCTGAACCCAAAAAGAGTTCCATCCAATTTAAGAAGCACCTCAGACTTTTAAAAACCGATGCTGAGTTCCTGCTGGGAGACATGGGACTGAGTCAGAAGACAGCACCATTCTAAAATCACTTTGTCTGATTAGGACTTAAGAGGAAGTGCAAAACAAAAATGAGTAGAGTTGGGTAAAAGTAAAGTAACGTAACTGTTTCTCAAAGACTAAAGTATAATAATAGTGACAGTTTAGTTAAAAAAATTTATTTGAGCTCTCCGTAGTTGTTCATTTCCATACAGCACCTTCATTTAAAATTTCTCAGTACTCTCCCTTTGTCAGACTGAATTCAGAACAGATGACTCACATCCTGCATTAGGAACAGTGTTTATTATAAAAGAGGCTATTTCCACTTGTGAGGGGTAAAGAGTTTTATCCTTAATCTTTGTGTAAGATTGATTCAAACAATACTTACCAGCTTTAACAACATTAATCCCACCTGAAACCACATCCTATAGCAGCATGAAGTTCTGGTGATTTAATCCTACACACATAGCTCATTAATATTTGGTTCAGTCTTTACTTTGATTTGACCAGCATGTTGTTTTACTGATGATCCAGTAATTTTAAGATCAACACCACGTTCCTTTTTTTTTTTTTTTTAACTTCTTTAAATAAAGCATATAAACCAATACAAATTTCTAATGTGGGAATACAGCTTTGAGGATTAGGGTGAGTTAGGTGGGTTATCTGATTGCCGTTTAGCCCTCTTCCAAAATTAAAGTCACCAGTCCTCATAGCTGGGTTTTAGATGATTAGACATTCAGACTGCTACCAGGATGAGTTCTAAACATCGCAAGGTGATGAATGCTCTGTGCTTCCACTTCTCATGTCTTATGTTGCAAAATGAAGAAACATCAATTCTGTTTAACAAGGAAGAAAAAGGAGAACGAGAAGCAAGTCTCATCCCAGCCTGACTGGTATACAGAGAAGAGCACTCTGACAAGGAGTTGAAGGCCTATGTTCAGAAACCTTACCTGTTTCAAGCAGAGTTCTTCTCCCTCAGACTCTTGCAATGAATAAACTAAAGGAAGGTGGAGGTGTGGAAGACATTTTAAGATTTATACTTATCATTTCAAATGATGATCTACCTATAATTGTCAGTAATAACCATAGAAACCTAAAGGAAGTAAGATAAGCTAGTTTAAGTTAAAAAAAAAATAAATAAATCTTAACGGGATTTCAATATTCCACACTCTTCACTGTCACCTCTGAAATCTCAAGAAGATTCAAAAATCACTACAGAAGATTAATACAGAATTGTGTTATCAATCAACTTACATCCATAATTGTCACCAAACATCCTTCAACTTCTCAAATGTGATGCTAGGTTGTGGAATGAACAATTTTTTCTTGAAGAATACATGGCCTAACATAGCCCCTTTCTTGGCTTAAAAAGTAATTTTCTCTCCTTTCCCATTGTCTATGTATTGTTTTTTCCTCTGGACAGATTGTAAGGGTATTCCACATTAACAGTAAATGACAAAGAAGGAAACATATTTGTGACTTGGTTATTTACATTTTGATCTATAGCAAAAAAAAAAAAAAAAAAATTAGGGAGAATACATAAAGAGAGTTATGAGGATGTGGCAACAGAGCCAAATAGTCTGCAGTTTTAAAAAGATTCGGACAGCAAGGAAGGACACTTTTACCAAAGTATTCCATAAAATAAAGATATATTTTTTAATTTTCTCTATTAAAATCATAATGACATGTTGGATGGAGTGAGTACTTTAGACATATCCTAGGATCTACAGAAACCAGATAATTAACTTTCCTGATAAACAGGATATATGTTTATGGAGTTTTGGGGACACAATTCTAGCTTCAAAGACTACTTTTCTGTGATCCAATGCAGCCTGCCCAGAGCAATAAAACTATGTGTGAGCAGCAATGTAAAAATGTCCAAAGAAGAAGAAGGACCAAGGCATTTATGGTATAAGTTTTTGTTGCTACGTGATGTCTTAAATAAAACTCAATTAGAAAAACCAAATCAAACCCAAAACATAAAAACAAACCCAAAAGAACAAACAAACAAAAAAACCCCACCAACATGATAAATTTAATGCCTCCAGAAATACATATTACCCAGAATAGAAGACCAAAAATTGGAGGAAAAATTATAAAATGGATGGGGAAACCTTTGTGAGGGAACTAGGGAGATACCTGGCTGCGGGAAGAGTTGAGGACTAGGAGAGGAGCTGGAACATGAAATCAGGCTGCCTGATAAGATGAGGTTAAATCCACTAGCAACAATGAGCAAATGAAAAGACAAAAGTTACATTAAATGGCAGGGCAAGTTAATGAAATGGCAGCAGTGAATTAAAAACAAGCCAAAATCCAAAAGGCAGCAAAGGAAAAGTTAATCAAATGGCAACAGTGAGGTGAAAAGTGGCAGAGTTAATTAATGGCAGCACAACTCAGACAGATAGTCAAATGGCAGGGAAAGATTAAAAACTGGCAATGCTTAGCAGCAGCAGATGACACTTGATGACACTTTGACTGTGTGGAGAATCCAGAGGGTGGGTTTTGTACAAATGCTGCAATATCCTTTTGAAGGCAGTTAGGAAGGGTCTTCCCTGTAACCCAGCACAGCTTAGAGGAGCCAGATTTAGCCTGCCCAGGAGATAAGGCACAAACACAGCTCTGCTGTGGGGACTTGGTGCTTATTCCCTCAGGGAACAGGAGGGGTGAGAGTGTGAACTCACTCTTCTGGGCACTATTTTAGCAGGGACTGTACCTGAGAGTGTCTCCTCCTGCATTTTGGCTCTAGCTGACTTGTTCATAAAAAATCCAGACAGCTCTTTAGACTAAGGAATAAAAATGGCACCAAATAGCATTGCCAGTTTGAAAAAAAAAAAATTCTCTGAGAAACAAGCACATATTCCTAAATTTCCCCCTATTTTTTTATCTGACTACTAATGTATAACATTCCCAATTACCCTGTGAGACCATAATTTCTAGAAGAGTGATTGGTGAAAAATTTTGGAAGCCTTTTTGAAAGCTAAATACCCTAAACATACTGTATCATTCCTAAGCATGTTTTTAACTACAGCATAAACCATTAAGCAACTTGTGAGCAATGACTTTCTTTAAAAAAACACATTTGTTTTTTCTCAGACTGTTGAATTATATTTCCATTCATTGTTTTCCATGTTTTCCAGCAACCTGCTCAAAAGCATAAGTTGCAAAAGCAAAGCCAACAGAGCTGGTTATTACACTAACACTAGGTTGCAGTCAAGCAGAATATTATTGCTCATCTCATGTTTTTCCAGCTTTGTACTAAAATGTGAGACAAAACATAAGATGATGTTTTGAAAAAGAAAACTCAGAGTAATATATTGGCAAAATGCATTAACTGTCATCCTCTGTGACTAATTTTGGGTTTCCTTTACAACAAGAATTGCAGAAATCTAAAGAGAAAGGAGTGAACATTGGAAAAAGGGATCTGCATTTTCTACCTAGTGACATCCCATGGTGAATGTTTTGCTACACTGTTAATGAAAATTGTTAGCTTCTCCTATGGGAAAACAAACCTATGAAAAAAAGAAACAAAATAAGATACAGAACAAAACATAGAGCACAGGCAGAAGGAACTGGGCTGTTCAGCCTTGAGAAGAAATGACTGAGAGGGGACCCCGTCAGTGTCTGTCACTGTCTGCAAGGAGGGGTCAGAGCATGGACCAGGCTCTGCTCAGTGGTTCCCAGCAAGAGGACAAGAGACAAAGGGAGAAACAGATGCACAGGAAATTCTACCTGAACATGAGGAAGAACTTCCCTGTGCAGTAACCAGACACTGGAACACATCACCCAGAGAGGGTGTGGAGTCTCCTTCACTGGAGATGTTCCAGAACCATCTGGATGCAGTCCTGTGCCATGTGCTCTGGAATGACCCTGTTTGAGCAGGGACGTGGGACCAGATGACCCACTGTGGTCCCTTCCAACCTCAACCATTCTGTGATTCTGTGATAGTGGAGAGCTTAACATAAAGGCCAGCATCCTTAGTAAAGTGAAGCACTATGGCCACCATTTCCATCACAGATTGTGCCCTCCAGTATTTTACTCAGGGGTGTCAATCTCATCTATAAACCCATCAGTCAATCAATACCTTTATAGGTCCACTGCAGTGGCCTTCTGTTTCCCAAAGAAGAACATATTCATCTACCACATGTAGATTAATAAAATCTGGTCTAATTATAATGAATACTGTTGTAAACTATGTTCATTCAAGGTGACATGTTTGGAAAACATGTGATGAGAGGAGACTGGAGTTGTTGAGGTCTGGGATCGGCTCGAGAACAGCCAGTAAAGACACACCTGTTAAGTGCACACCAGAAAAGCTTTAGAAAACAATAGCAAAGCTTATTAAATCATCAGAATAGTGAAGATAAAACAGTCTAAAAGGTGCATCATAATCACATGCCTAATATTCTTTTTGCAAGATTCAGGATAACATTGAACCACTGCTGTTTCAGCAGGAATCTTTACATTAAATCTTGTTCAGAGGTTAAGAGGTGACAGAAGGAGTTTTAGAGGTACAAGTTCATACCAGACAATTTTATTTGTACAACAGCACAGCTTGAGCTCTTCATCTTTAAACTTTAAAGGAAAAAAAAGTCTTAAACGGTTATAGTGTAGGCAGGCCGAAAAATTAAAGAAGGTGAAAATTATTAGCTTCACGTCATTGTGACTAGTAACTCCTAAAGCTACCACAAAGACAACAAAGTATGTCTTAGTTATTCTAAAACGTCTGTAACATTAAAAAGAAAGCCATAAGAGATCAAGATGTGGAAATATTGCTTTCTTTAGAATAAAAATCAGCCGTGTTTTCAGTTAAAAAAAGAAGTCAGAGGTATTCTTCTTAAGCATTTGTTTACACACAAGCAAGATGTGACATTTAAGTAAAATATCTGTAAAAATATCTGTATAATTGAAGTATCTACTATTTTCTTAAAAACAGCATGTATCTGCTGATATACTAATTACTGTTCACTGAGCAAGAGGGAAAATCCTTTAAGCATTCCCAGGAAGAGTGTTCAAAATACTACACTAATATAAAGAAGATCTACACCTACAAGAGGTGATTACATCAATTCTAGTTTTGTGCCAATAAAAATGAACCTGAAGGTAGTGTTTCAACATTCAGAAGCTTCAAGGAAGGGAGGAAGGAGCACTTACCTGGATGCAGATGCTCCAGTGGAACAAATTGTCATAGCTACTCAATGGATGAGAACAATGTGTACAGCTGAGGACCTTTGGAGGTAAATACTGGGGGTGGCAGGGAGGGGAAAGGCAGTTTTGAAGACACAGATTTTCCAGGACCTTTCAACATATTTACATTAAGACAACACTTCAAAGCTTAGAGATGCTGTTTTTCAAAATAACTGATGTATGCAGTAGTTACATGTACGGGACTTTACTGCTTGGCCATGGCCTGAGATCCGCCACCTCTAGTGGAAGCTGGCAATGGAAACGTTCTGAGTAAAATTAAGCCTTGCATATCATCCAAAGCCTTTCCACTTCCTGCAGTATTCACAATGTTTTTTTGTCAACTTAGTTTGACTCAAAGATTGCATCTCAATCTCTTGGTATTCTTTACCCATTGTGTCTGCCAGAGAAACAGCTTTGTGGAATATGGGGGCAAAACTGGAAGTAACTTCCTGGTGAATTTTGAGGGCTTTCTACAGTAAGTAGAGAGACGGAAAAATGAAAGGTTCAACCAAGATGTAGTATTTATATAAACCAATGTAAGTGTAGAGAGAGAGTTCAGAAACAATCACAGGAGCCTCTCCATGTGCCGACCTGAGAGCAGCAGGCAGTAAAACTGATAATGGTAACACCATCCAGCAGGAAAGTCACAAGAAAAAACCCACAGCACAAGGCTGAAGAAAGCAAAGAGGATAGGTGTTTGACATTTATTGCATTTTCTCAGTCCCAAAGTCACTATTTTTAGTGTACCAGTAAAGTCTCACCTTATCTACACACATTTACTATGAAATCGGTTGTATATGCTGATGTTTATGTGTATAATGTAAAGTGTTGAAAAGCTCCACAAAAAGGCTATTTTAATTCTGCTTCCTTTATACTACTCCAAGTAATAAAAATACTAGTGCATCGATAATACCACATGTGATAGCACCAGGAGGAATTAAAAAAAAATCTTCTGGATGTTTTTGTGCCACATATGTCCCTAAACAATAAACTACTAAATGCTTTCGACAAGCTCAAAGCCTGATTGACTTTAAGAGAAAATAATGAGATATGTCCCAAAAGTCAAAATTAGATTTTGTGCAGGCATCCTCTTAATCTGAAATCTAATACACTAAGGAGAAAATAAAATCAGCCACGGAATTTTGTCAAAGGAAGAAGGGTCCCTAAACTGTTAATTAGTGCCTGTAACTTGTAGTATTCATTCTTATTACAACAAAGTCTTTTAAGACAAAGATTTTATTATTCTTGTTTGTTTCAGCTTTCAAACTCATGAAATGAACAGTGCAGTGAAACCAGTTTCAGTAAGATGATGGCACTTAAATTCCAGTCTTGAACAGTCAAACTTGCTGCATATACTCTCAGACCTGAAATTGTAATACACAGATTTTAATCTTTAGCCACAACTTGGTTCCATTTATGCCAATGTGAGCTGGACACAGACTTGAAGTGAGCATTTTCTTCTCTGTTAAAATGAGATGATGTCCACTTATTTCACATGCTTACTTGGAGAGTGGAATAGTGAAAAAGGCACATTTGAAATGTTGAGTTTTCAATACATTTACCCTACATGGTATTTTTCATATGCAAGAGGAGCAAGTCTAGAGTGCAATAGGAATACATAATAAAACTCTTACTTTCCTCATTTTACTTATCTCTTCTGAAATTCTTCAGGAAAGAACAAAATGCAAAAAGAAAAAGGAAAATTTATGTAACAGTATATTGAAAGAAAATGGTGTTTCGTGTCAGTTAACAAAAAATATGGAATCTCTTCATGATTGCCTTATCTACATAAGTTGGAATCCTTAGTCCATTTTCCCTTTAGGAGAATTTTTCCATCAATATATGTGACCACTTATCTCTTTTCTCCTTCAGAACCAATCTATGACCATTCAAGTACAAACTCAAAAAGCAAACATGAAGAGCGAATATGTCTGTGAGAAATTGGCAGCTGAAAGTTCCTATCACGACTTGACACAAAGGAACTTAGAATTTCTAGAATGTGAGAATTCCATCTGGTTACAGAAAAATCATGTGGGAGCAGCAGATACAGGGTATTTTGGTCAGAGAAACCTGTGTTTAATTCTCAGCTGGCAGCCTGTGGCTGATGTACCTGTATCCCTCTCCACTGTCGTACTGCAGAAAAATTATCATTGCAGCAGAGTCATGTACCCTTAAAACTAGTTACAGTCTGTGTTTTTTGGTTCAATGACTATTCAGTTATACATAATACATGAGTAGAGTTCTAGGAGAGAAAAACACAGGCACATGCATAATGAGGAAATACTCAAGCACGCAGAATTGGCCGAAGGACTGCTGTGTGTGCCCACACCCTCTCTGCAGCATGCTAGTGAAGAGCAGACCACAGCCACTGTTACTTGTGCTGCAGTCTCTGAGCCCCTTTTCTAGACCTCCTGGGAACAAATTATGGGCTTTTCAGAGGACTTTCGTAGTTCTTAAAGATCTCCAAGGTACCTGCCTCTGTTGGGAGAGCTGTGACAGAAGGCCATAAATGCTGGTGAGCTCCAGCAGCAGCCAGGACTGCTGAGGCATGTCTGTGTGCACAGTAATGTTGGTGCACTCCTTGAAACAGCAATTTCCCCCAGTGCTCCAGTGACCCAGCCCACCAAAGACCTTGGCTCAGCTGAGTTCCCAAGGGAGGATGCAGCTCTACAGGTGTAGGACTGCTGGAAGTGCATGGGGATATGACTGGAGAGAATCCAGCAAAGAGCAACGAAGATGATTAAGGGTGTTGGCGTGTCTGATTGATGAGGGGAGGCTGTGACATTCAGGACTGATTATTCTGGAGCAGAACAGTCCTCAAGGGGAATTTTATCAATGCAAGGGCAGTCAAACATGAAAATAGGTTGCCCAGCCACATTGTGGAGTCTTCAAGGATGGACACAGTCAAGAGTGCTCTGTCTAACTCTGCTCTGAGCAGGACACAGGACCAGGCAATCTCCAGATGTGCCTTCCTCCCTCAGCTACTCCATGATTGCAAGGGACTCATAGAGTTTGCATCGCTTCAAACTTTGGTCTGCCCTAGCACTCATGTGGAACTCCTGTCACCATCAGTCAGAGTGATTGTTTGCAGGTTTCTTTTCAGCCAAAAAAGTAGAAAATTATAAAATTTGTTATGAAAAAAAGGAAAAAGCTATGTGACAGCAGCCAGAGTGGTGCTTCCATGGAATTACAGTAATCTTTATTGCAAGAGGAGTGGGATAAGGGTTTTTGGAAGTGCACAGCTTGCTGAGCTAATGTTGGACCTGAGTTTATTTCAGTGAGCATCCATCCTGTCAGTCTGAGGTAGGTCCTGGAGCCAACGACCAGTTAAAATGGCCAAGGCAGCCTCTGGGAGGGAGGTAGTTTGTTCCAGAAGGAATCCCTATAGGTAACAAGTGTGAATGAAGCACTGGTGATGCAACCAGAAAGAGCTGTGACAGAAATACAGAGCAAAGCAAATTAACAGTATGGACATACTCTGTACATAGAAAAGAGATTGCTGAAATGAATGTACAGAGACAGCTAAGCCACCTGCAGTTCCTGTGGCCCATAAAGGCTTACACACACCAGTGTGATTTCAGACAGCTCCAGCTGCCATGGGGAAGATTTGAGGAATGAGATTCTATCCATCACTTGTAGTTATATCGCTGAAAATCCCAGTGGCTACTCCCTGCAGCCATCTAAATGCATATCAGGAAGAAAACACCCTTGGTGCATGAGTTACTCTGCCAGAGGTAACACCAAAGTACAGTTCACACAATGAGCTCTAGAACACAGATTTTGGGGCAAGAAGTAAATGGTGTGACCAGTTGGAGGCCCAGAAGCAGAAGACATCATAGATCAGCTTGTGCCTTTGGGGGAAGCTGGTTACCTAAAACATCAGGCAAGCAAAGTGTTCAGGACAGTGAAGGCAAGAAGAAATGTGCAAAAACAAAAAAGTGGTTGTTACTACTATTTTAGCAGTCATAAATGTAAATATTACACCACTTTAATGTAGCCTAATATATCAATTTCTGCAATACATAGATAACTCCATTACCGTATTTTGGAAACCCTATCCACTTTCTTTTTTATGTCAATCAGGTAACACAGATCACAACATAATTTTTTAGGAGTTAGTCTAGTCTTGGGATAGTATATTCAGGAACTCATTCACATTGATACAGCATTGCTTGGCCTGTAAATTCCTACACTGTGCTCTTTCACATCTCTTCACTCACACTATCACATTGAAAATGCATCGATTCTTTAGCCTTCCTCTCAGCTGCCTTCCTTGAGAGTTCATGGGTTTGCTACAGACAATACTACTCTTCTGCCCTCATTTGTTTGTGGGCTTCATTTTATCTTTCTCTCCTGAAGTTAATGATTTTATGACATTTAATCCATTTAATTTTCTTTTCACCTTCACTATCATTAACCCAACTCCACAGATTGCCTTGTGTCTTTCTAAATCATCTGCCTTGTTATTACACATTCTTTTTGCTTTTTTTTCAACCTTTGATCTTCCTTTATTTCTCCAGCTTTCTTTTACACCCAGATTATGGTTTTTAGTTAAAAAGAAAGAGAAAAAAAAAAAGAAAAAAAAATTTAATTCTGAGTTGCCTATTTCCATTGACACTTTCGTTTTAGCCTATTGTAATGTATTTCATTCTTTACTTTGCTATTTATCTCCAGTAGTATCCTATTTACCCAAGAACAATGATCAGTTAAACATCACATTGTTTAATGTGGGTGTTGCAGAGAAATAAACTATCAAGTATGCTGATCATGTAGGTGCTGAAATGGCAATCTTTCATGAGCTCTTCCAGGGAAAACTGGCACAATCTGGACTTCAAAATCCATGTTAACAATATACAAGGAATTTATATTAGAAGCTTGGCTTGAGCCCCAGTGGAAATCGAAAATATTTTTTTCCTTTTCATGTTACTTTTGATACAGAATTTAGAACATCAGAGTTCTGCATTATAAAAATGACCACTTAATAAATTGGTTTTGAGAGTCTGTAAAAGAAATAGTTATAAATGAGCTAATAAATTTTTACAATTTGTCAATTGAAATGAAAATAGATTTTCCCAGGTAGAACTAACACAAGATGCAATTTGTGTACTAACATTTGTCGTTACTGATGGATATCAGCAAGACCATTTGATAAATGATGGGAAAATTTGAACTAGAGTTCAAACAAAACTAGTAAACCTTGCCCCTTAAAGGGAAAAAAAATCACCTCTTTTACTTGTGCCATGAATGCAGTGAGGTTTGTATGTATGGAGAACAGCTTACTCTTGATTCTGCAGCTTTACCAGAACATTCACTAGAATAGTGAGGTTAGCAGGAGATTATTCCTAAAGTGAAACTTTCAGTGATCATTTCCTTTTCCTCTTTTAAGAACAGTGATGGTGCCTATTCTATTAAACTATCTTTCTTCATATTTAATTTATAATACAGATGTGTGTGATCTGACTTGCCATGGCAGGTATGAAGGGCAGTTCCTAAAGTTTAGGTGGCAAAATAAAATCTATCCTCACTGGATATATACTGGGAACTTTATGAAGAACTTCAGATTTAAAACAGGATGCGTCTGCCTCGTATACTATTAATGTCACCTCAAAAATCAGTCTTAATTAATGCCAAGCTATATTCCTGAATATTTACTTATTCTAATAAATGCCAACTTACCCAGGTCCTTCACAGCAGATTGTGAGTGATTAAGAGGACAGCACTGAGACAACCATACCATGGTCTCAGTGCTTTTTTGTTGACATTTTGTCAAATATCATCATCATGCTTATCTTTACCATTTTCCCTTATCTTTTCAACACTGTGTGCCATTCTTTGCTTTTACTATTTGTATCACACTTGGATTGTCATGCAATCCTTGACATTTTTGCAATATGGAATTAGATAACCATCATATTGTTTCAGATGTGTCCGTATTTCCCTTCTGAAATTTCTTTATCATGGCTGCATTAACATGTAATAAAATGTAATTAAGTAACATGTCAACACATTGGACCTTATGCATTATTCATCATTTGTTGAGCTATGATCCATCACAATGGTCTAGTGGGAGCTTTCAAACCACCTCATTCGATCAGCTTAATCAATTTACTGCTGCAGATTAATGTTGCTGTGCTGGTGAAAAGCAGACGATTGCAAAGTATCTAGTTTTACCCCAAATTCTCTGTTATAAATTTGCATGTGGACTCATGTACATATGCATGCATATTTGTATAAGTAAGTATCTGCATATACACAGCAGGAATCAAATAAGACTTTTGAAAATTTATCAGTACATATATGTATGCCCTGATTTCACACCAATCTCCTTTTGCTAAACATGCCAGGATTGCTTTCTGCAGTGTTGCTGTGATTTTCCACCCTATTGTGGCCTATTTTGACTGTTAGTTGTGTGCAATGCTCATCTACCACCATATAGAACACACATATTGTTGGTACAGTTGGTGCAGGCAAGATGAAAATTCAGTGCTGCTGTAAGAGCAGCATATTGACTTCCCCATATTGCTAGACTTATAAAAAAGTTAAGTATTTCTGTAAGAATCTAATATTAACTATATGCAATTACCAGTTGTATGAGTTCCCTCTATTTAATCTGGTATCATAAAATTCTCTTTAAGAGAAAAATTTGAGATATCCTTCTTGAATTACTTTTCCTCTCCTAGTCTTTGGCACTTCAGCTCTTGTCCTCCTTGTAGGGTTATTACTTTGTACAGAGTTCCATCTTTTGTTTCCATTATTTGGGTATGACATGTTTAAAGCTTATAGAATGATGTAACCTGCAGTACAGATATGCCTTCGGTTGATGAGAGCTTATTCTAGAGTCTCTAGAATTCAGATTTGCTCAAGGCTGAGGCTTTACCCTTGCTAAACATTTGTTCTGAATAGAGGTCATCATGATCTGCTCAAAATCAGAATAAAACTAATTAATTAAGAAATTATATTTTAAAGGGAAAGGAAAATTACTTCTGTGAGATTATGTAACAATATATACAGCAACAGAAATCAACTTCTCTTTTACCCTCCTAATGCTGCATATAGGGTGCTACTTGGGCAAAGGCAGATTAAACAGGTACTTTTAAGTATTTAGAGTTATAAAAACCAGGGCTCTCCACTAATATGAAAATATTGAAAGTAGGTATCTCTTTGAAATAACACCTACAGCAGTTTTCTGATGAGATGAGCAGCTTGTTTCCAGAAAAAAACAAAAACAAAACCTTCTCCTATGACATCCCCACAGCATCACTGTGTGTCTGTGTGAGTGAACATGAGAACTCTCTCATGTACAAATTGTTCTAGACACACACCTGAGGTTGTTGGCAAGATGCAGTGAACAAGGATAACCAACAAATGTCTCCAGAGAACTGGAAATTCTAAACTGTGAACTGCGCAAGGTGCCTAACATTAAGACAGCACAAATGAAGAGCAAGATTAGCTACCTAGTGTGAGCCAGATGTCTAAGAATAAAACTAATTACATAGATTTTTTTTTTTTTTTTTAAGAGATGGTAAGAGCCAGAGAAAATTCCTACTTTGTACCTAAGTGGAGAACTCAAAATCTTCTGGATGTTCATCACAAAAATTTGAGGAGAGCTTGTAGCCAGGGTTTATGCTACTTTTGAAAAACAGACAGTACACCTGATGGCAGATTTTTGGTGACTTCAATTACCAGGTGATTCTTGGAATAATTTATTATCAATTATTGCCCATTTTGATCTAAAATTGCTATCAAGAACTATTAAGACCTTAGCTCTGCAAAGAGACAAGTGAAAAAGAAGGAGGAAAATTAATAGCTCCGTAAAGTCCTCTTGAACCCTATTTGAAATGGAACTAAAGATAAGTTCTCCAAAAGTACAGTAGATAAGCACTTAGATCAGCAGGTACCAATTATGAAGAAATTCAGCAATTGTGTCTGATCTTTGGCCAAGAGTTCTGCTTGCCCTTATGCTCCCTTTTATGCTCACACATAGTTTTCACTAATTGTTCCATCTCTTGCTACTGCTCATTTACAACTCTTCTAGCTATTGCTAGAGCAATCAAGGTATTGCACCAAGCCATAAGCTCATTTTTTTGACATAAATGTACATGGGGAGAAAATGGCAAGCACTTAAAAAAAGCTCGTCATAGAAGCCATCTAACGTTACACTGCCTCCTGTCTCTTCCTTTAACTTGTGCAATGGAAGGGTTTGAGTTACAGTTATCTAAATTACCTTAATTCTACAGTTTTCCATCTTTGAAGTGTGTGATCCTCATATTTAGTCTATAAAATACATGTACATATATAAATGCATGCACACTTGTGCATATATATATGTGTGTAAGAATAAGATATCCAAACATACAAATTTGCCCTGCTCTTTCCATTTGAAATAATTAGATATTTCATGTTCTGATCACTGTGAGGTGCTAACGACTTTTTAAAAAGAACAGTTGTAACCAGCAGAGTTAATCATATAGTACACTCTGGTTTTACAATATTAGGGTAAGATGTTGAACAAACCTATAAATTTAATACCATAGTCTCCTCAAAGCTTGACAAATCAGAGAAAATAAAATGTTTGGGTGAAAAAGGAAAAAGCTAGAAAAGCAGAAATGTAACTAGATGCTCTCAAAGAGTGTTTATGGGTTTATTGTGTGACCTCATATAATCTCTCCAACAATATTAGTTCTATGTATGCTGCATTACCAATTTCATGTTTATTTTCCTTTTTAACTGTAAAATTTTTATAGTTTTATCTAGTCATGTCTACTAGTATTTAATACTTTTTAATCATGTTGCTGCCAAAATGAGATTTTAAACTCCTTGGGGAGAGATCACAAGTATGATTTTTCTGTGTAAAGCATCTATCATTCTTCTGTCCACTATAAACCACTGGTTCTCTATGCACCTTTGTTCCACAAAATAGATGCCCATTAATTCTTCACACATTGTACCAGAATAATTTCAAAATTCAGCATCAACCCCTCAAAAAATCTGTTTCATAAAAATTTCTGGTAGCTGAATGAAATTTACTCCAAATATTCTTTAAAAACCCAGAGTTTCAAACAGCCTCAGAATATTTGAGTGTCATTGACTCCTAATGCATATGAACCTAAGTAACTAACATCACTGTTTTTTCTGACTGTCTGGAATAATTGCTGGAAAGCCAAGGAATTAAATAATTTGTTCAACAGTCCAAGGTTCCCATCAGGTCTGGGTGGATCTTCATGCAGTATCTCCTTATTTCTTTTGCCTCTTCCATAATTTTCCTCTAATTTTAACCTTCTCAGGCTCTTGCTAACCCCTTGTGTTTGATAGTTTCTGGAATATCAAAAAACCACATTCCCTTTCCAAATTCTGTCTTTCACATCAAAGCTTTATTCTGCATAATTTCTCATCTGTTGTGCTAACAAACCCTCCTGGATATTTAGTTTATATTATGAACTCTTTGAATTAGAAACAAACTCAGTGCTTTGAGTGCTGTGGTGACTTGCAGTGGCAGTAATACAAATCCAGTGACAGTCTAGGACATAAGACACAGAGGGCATGTAGGGAGAAGCAGCATGATGCCCTGAAGTCACTGAGTTCATCTCTTATTGGCCGAGCTATCACTGCACAGAACCAACCCTTTGGCAATGGAAAAGTAAGAAACTACTCTCCCTACAGCCACAGCCACACACACACACACACACACACACACACACACACACGGGTATCTTAATGGCACACTACAAATATCAGCATCTCAGGGGCATTTTTAGCAAAGTAATAACATTTAATAACTGGAAGTTGTGTATTTCTGCAGCTCCTGAATTTATCAAAAAGCCCACCCTTCAAGTGGGAGATCTCCAACGTGTTACCCAAACCAACATTTCAGATTTAAGCAGTATCTATTCCAATTTAAACTAAAAAAACTCCCAACAACTATTTCCAACCTACCTGACTGTGCAGTAAAGGATACAGGATAAATATTGGTTAAACCTTTTCTACTCTTACTGCATTATTTATCTGAGACGTTCAAAGTATTATCATTAATCATTCAATAGCAAAACAGAACTGCATAACAATTATTAAAAATAAGTACACAAATGAAACCTTGCATATCTCATTTGGCTTATTTATACTTTCTGCAGGTTTTAAATAGCAGTTGACGTGGCAATTAAAGGAGAGCAGAGGATTGTACAAAGAAATAATATTTAGCATCACCCTAGGCCAAAAAATCCCTGCTTCATTTTTCCAATTAGACCAGTAATAAATCTTTTCTGTAAATCCTGCATAATTATTTTGATTCACATTTTCTGAAAATTAAAACACTGGCAAAATGCTTTTTGCTTAAATTTCCTGGCAAGAGTTTTGACAAGGAAAATACATAACGTATATTTTATGTATGCTAGCAGATTAATGTCTGGTATTTTCTTATGAACTGTTCTCTTTATCTGTGGTTTGCATTCTGGAAATCTGATTATATGCATGTAATTATTGTGAGCATGCAGTAAAAAAATGTGCAAAGAAACACTGGGTCTCGGTGCTTTGGAAATAAAAACTAAACAAGCAAACAAACAAAATATATAAAACCAGAAAACAACACAATTAAATATCTTTTAATGGGGAAATTCATAATTCATCTTTTTCTGAAAAACATGCACTTAAATAACGTGCAAGATGAAATGAGCTTAAACCCACAACCTCCCTGTAGGCAGGAAGGCCTGCAAGGAAGAGCCTCTCTCCAGCAGCTCCCCACCTCTTTGTGCTGGGAAGCTCAGCACTGGAGCCAGCACTCCAGATGTCTTTCATGAGTTCTCAGCAGAGGGGAAGGATCACCTCCCTGGATCTGCTGGCAGCACTCCTCCTAATGCAGCCCAGGGTACTCTTTATGTCAGATAATGCTGACCATTATTTTGAAAAAATTATTCAACAGTGCTTGTTGTTAATGACTGATTAACACTATAAATAGCATTATGCATTTATAAGTAAAGGTTGACACATTAAAAAAATACAGGATACTAATCTCCATCTTACACAAAATGTTTTCATGGGCTTTTTTATTTAGACATTATTTTGAATGACTATTGATGATTCTGACAGATCAGTGAATGAAGATAGGTTTGAAATAGAGGATAAATGCACTTTTTCGAATGTTAGAGGGCTCCTTAAGAAGCTTTGAAATTTTTAATGAATTAAGAAACTGGTCTAAAACTTGTATCTTTTATTGGTTTGCCTTCCTTTCACAAGGAAGATACTAAGATATTGCAGAAATAGTCTGTGTGTATTACAAACTACTCCTGGTTCCCTGAACCAAAAAAATATAGCCTTCCATTTTCTGCTTCTCTCATCAATCATTGTGCTGGTCTTTTAAACTTATTTTCCATAAATTAAACATATCTAAAGAAACATAGTAGCCCACTGTCAGGACAGACTTTAAATGTGTCCTTACCTACAAGTCACAGAAGGCCCTAAAGCTCTCAAAGTGACTTGCCTTAGTTGCCTCTCAACTTGATCCTTCCCACTGCTGTTCCTTGGCCTCCCAGTTACTGTGGCACAGGTTTTGTCCAGAGACTATGGAAATTAAGAGTAGGTTCTGTGTCACAAAGTGGACAGCTGAGAAATTTGAGCTCGTGCCAAACAAAGCACTAATGACAAGTACAGCAAAGTTGTATCAGTGTGAAGTTAATTATCTCTACTGGGACAGGCAAATAGTCAGCAGGACTGCCTGCCCATGCTACTGCAGTTGCTTGGCTTTTCCAAATTAACCCAAGGAGCCTTTCCAGAACTTGCTTGGACCTCTGTGGGAGGACCACAGAGCATCATGCTGCGCTGCCAAGGTGGGCCTCGGAGTTCCTTAATGGAATACTTCAAGAAAATAAGAAGGAAGGTCCTTTACTGCCACAATAGATTATAACAATTTATTTGGAATTTAAGAAGGAGCTTTTTACAGCACATTCTTGAACTGCTGCTGTTCTGAGTTTTCTGTTCAATCACCTTCTATCTTCATTAACAAAGTGTCTGATGTAGCATGACCTGATTGAGTACTTATACTTTAGAAATCAAATTTTTCCATATTTAAAAAAATTTCAGCTACAACTATCCATATGTCTGAGCTTCAAAACACTGGGCTGAAATTTCACTGAAACAAATTGCTTGAAATTTGGGGAAAAAATCCTCTACAGATTTCACCTTTTTAAGTCTGTGCTAAGGCTCAGATTTTATGAAGCCAAACAAATGGTTGGGCAGTGCACGTTGGAATCAAAGTAAGTCCTCTGTGACCTTCAAACCTTTGAGCTTAATGTTTTGACAAAAATTCGCTGCCACAAAATAGATGCAAAAAAATGCCAGACATATATGCACATGCACAAAATTCTAAATACTATTAAACTCTTAGCTAGTAGTCCTGTCCTTGAAACAGAAAAAAGAAGAATGAATTTGAGGACTATAATTATTATATGCCAGCTACTCAACATTTCCCTGACTCTAGCTTTTGTTTTATTTACAAGTACATACCTGGGCCAGTTGTCTTCCCTGCTTATGCTAATTACTGTCTGTCATTTGGTCACATCTCAGCAGCACAGCTCCTGTGAGGGAGGCCTCAGCGGCCTTCCTGCAGACACGACACAAAGTGCTCAGTCCGTTCTCGGCTGCCGCTGTCCGGGCCGCGCTGGCTCGATGCACAGGCAGCGAGCCCTGAGGAGGCAAAATGTAGCAGTCCCAAGCTCCCAGGAATAAAGGAGGGAGGAGAGGGCTTTCCGTATGGGTTCCGAAGCTTTATTTCTTTGAAATGGTCAGGGATGGAAAGAACCAAGGGACAGGGTTGTGCAAGTCATTTTCTACAGAAGATAAACACGGAGGAGCAAGTGAAACCAACCAATAGGGAAACACCTTGTCAATGAATGACAACTTACTCAAGCAACGATTTTAAAACTGGGGTGGGAATACAAACAAGGGTCCAATGAGGGATCAACTCAGGGAGAACTTTCAAGAACAAGGGGCGGCGGCCTTAAACCTCAGCCTTGCCCACAGATGTCCCATCTGACTCGGAATCTTCAGCCCATTCGATGGCTAAAGTTTGATGGGTGTTTGACTGCCGCAGCCCACTAATAGGCTGAGCCACTGCAGCAACTGTCGTTCTGCTTCCCTGTTCTAATTTTTAGGTAATCCATTGTTTGAATTCAATCTGTTTTCCCTATGCTGTTTCCTATCAGCTGTAACATGCAGAACCAGGAAGATAATCATGCAAGGAGTTTAATCTATTTGTAAGTAAAACACCTAGTTTGAATTGCCAATTCCATTTTTATCTAAACCCTGTGACCTGGAGCAGCTATTATGGCAACAACACACACCCATAAGGTTGCCTTTTTTTTTTCTTTTTTTCCCCACAGACAGCTTATTTTAAAATAAAATATGCACTAGGTTTTTTATTTGTAGTGGCTGCTGTGATTTGTGACTTAATGAAGGTGACTCCAAATGCAACAGACATATTGTGTGATTGATAGTAATGATGTCAGCTTATTACCAACAGCAGAAATGTTATCTGGCTTCATGTTACATGAAATTGTTGCTTGGTGGAGTCAGATTTGTAAAATTGTAGTTGTGATTTTTATTATAAAATAAAACCACAACATGAGTTCTGCCATTTCTCACAATCTACCAAATGCTTCACCATCCTAGTCCCAGTAATGTGTTGTTTACAAATGAGGAGAACTCATCTAAACTGAACCAGCTGCTAGGATCTAGTTCTGTTTGTTTCATTTACTCTAAATGAGTCCCCTTTTAAAAGATATTAGTTTGCCTTCCCTTCTTTAGTTTTTATTTCCCAAAGAGCACTGAACTGGAGGCTCAGCATTTTAATATGTGAAGAGAACCTGAGGCTCTTTGTACCTAAATTTAATGAAACAGGTAGGAGCCATAAGATATTGCATAATATTGCTTAATTGCCTGGCTGATTCATTGAGCATTATTTGCCTAAATTATTATTTTTCATATCTCCTATTAACCGCATAATTGCTGAACTGCCCTATGGCTTCTGTTTTCCTCATCTACTGCCTTTTCATTGACACCTGTACACTTGTACCTTCCTAATGAATTTTTTGTCACCTTCGTAAACATAAATCCTTTATTTTACTATTTTACTATTCCTTTTGTTTCTCTCCAAACACTGCTTCTGCTTTTCTCATCCTTTTTCTGTCTTGCTATTTCCATTTAGTAGCGGTTAATTCAATTATTCTAGATGTCCTTCTAGATGTCCTTCTAGACAGTTTTTTAATTTCACCTACATTTTACTTCTGTGCTGATCAACAGGATGTCATAAGTAAAAAGTTATGTTAGGCTGGTGTAAAAAACAGCTGTAAAAGTCTTTAGCTAGCTAATGTAAGTAAGCTAATGTCAACTGCATAATTAATTAAAAAATTAGGGTAAGGAGTATTTATGACTCAAATTAAAGCCATGATTGGTAAGACAGGAAGCTGGGAGATTCTATGCGTGAGGTCAGTAAAAGTTCACTCAAGCTGTGCTTTGATGGTGTTTTCTGTTCTTAGTTCCAGAGGTCCATGTACAGACAGGTGGAGCCAAGAACTGGTTTTAATGTATGTAGGCCACCTACTGTATTTTCTATCCTGGACAAATCCTGCCAATTTGAAATAGGCAACAAAGTGAAATAAAATACTTCTATCATGTTCTAGAAGGAGAGCAGGCAGTCTCTAAACAGTTTATGCATGAGAAATTGTCTACAGTATCAGAAAACCTGTCATGAAACAGTTAAACTGGCATCCTAGAAGCAGAAAATTCTCACTTTAAGCAAGCATTGAATCCCATGCAGATTTGGCCTCAGAGTTTAATACACTTTCCAATGCTTTTCTTGTAGGTGCTATGTATGTGACTAATTTCATTGTGTTTTTCCTGTGTATAGGCAAGTAGACAAATATAACTCAGTCTAACATAAAGTCGGCTTCAGTCCTGTTCTGTGTTTTGTTTTTTTTTTACTGAGATCTTTTTGCAGAACACATTGCACGTCAGAAGTCCTGGGGACTGAAAAAGTAATAGCAAGTTACACAGCTGGAATA
The DNA here is from genome assembly GCA_013399195.1 of Dicrurus megarhynchus. Taxonomy (NCBI): domain Eukaryota; kingdom Metazoa; phylum Chordata; class Aves; order Passeriformes; family Dicruridae; genus Dicrurus; species Dicrurus megarhynchus. The sequence continues at coordinate 154,159 of VXAD01003966.1, forward strand.
TAACAACTCCAAATTTTTTGTTTACAAAGTCCCATTAGCCATAATTTCATCCCCTATATCTCTTATTACATAAACAGGCATCTGACAGCCAACCTAGATGGTTTATGAAATCTCTGTACTCCCATAATTCCATGCTAAATCTCATCAGAACAAAATACTTGTTTACCAACTTGAACTGAGCAAACATTCTGAATTTTCCTTTTGTGCATGTGCGTGCTAGTTGCGGACACGGTTTTAAAGGAAAAAAAAATGTGCATAGCTTTTATTGTCCACACAAACCTGTCCACTAACCACAAGGGAAATTAATTCACCTACAGAAAATACTCATTTTGTTCCACTCTGCCAACCTGAGATTGTTGAGTGAATTGACAGAGACCGACCTTGCTGAGAATTGCAATATACCACTAGGTAGCTTATTTGCAGAGAGCAGATATTTTTATCCATACAACAATGTTTTTGAATTTAAAACCACAAACAGTTTTCGTCTGCAACAAATTGAACATTGTGCAGACCTAAAAGAGTTCTGGTTGAAAAGCCTATGCACATTTTGCCACTTACAATAATAAAATGGAGCCGTACTTGTACATTTTGGATGCTTACATCATGGAAAGAACAGTTTATCAGCATCTTGACCACCATGTAGTAGCCAAGAGGAAGGTTTTTGTTCCCATACTTCATAAATCATTTCAAAATATAATTCACAAATAACGATGTGGATGCTACTACTTGGGGCTGCATTTACACTCCCATTGCATCCTCTACAATGCCACGGAGTCAAAATCCCCGCTGTGCTATACCATCCTGCATATACTTACTGTACCCAGTGTGGTGGGAGCATCCACAGGTATTTAGACACTCTCCAGTGATTTTTCTGCCTGCGAGACCCCAAAGGCTGGTGTGGCCTGCTTGTAACACTCCTGTTCCTTCATATCACAACTCACTGCCCCTTCTTCTTCTGCACAGTGAGCTTCTTTGGGGAAAAAAAGAAAGGCAGGGGAAGTAGCCCATACTTGCACTGTGCTGTCCTGGTTATCATGTCCATTAAGGCGCTTCCCCATTCCAGGGGAAACCACTGCAAGACATCCTTTCATGCTGGCCATGACACACTTGGGCTGCCCTCCACGAGTGGCCACCTTGAAGCTGTCATACCCATGTAATCTCTGAGCAGCCTCAGATCAGATGAAAAGTGGACACTGAGAGACCTCTTCAGCTCCAGCAGAACATCCGTGGAACACTTATAAAGCAGCCTCTGAGATCAGGCATGGTGCTGCCAGGCTCAGGCAACATTGCCTGCATGCATAAGAAACCAGGATAAAATGCCAATCTAGCAGAACATGTATGTGAGGTCAATAAGGAAAGCCCCAATGAGATTGACAAGGCAAAAGAGAAGACCTGTCTGATGAGCCCATGAATGAGAAACTATTTTAAGGAAAAACTCACATGAAGGAGAAGGAGAATGGGGCAGAGAGTAGGTGTGTGCCATGCAGCTCTCCTTTCCCTCAGATTGATGCTGTTCCAGAGAAATCTTCAGCAGTCTTCAGCAAGTGACTGAGGAGGGAGAAGACTGCTGTGTGCCCTGTGCTGCCTCCAAGCCCAAGTCCTGACCCATGGCTCCCTGGAGAATCTGTAGTTCTTGACATTTTCTCATGTGCCTGGGGATGGACAAACCCCTAGCCCAGGCCCATAGGGAAATGTGGATGTGCAGCACCAGAGATCCCTCTCATCTGTGCGGGGACAACATCTTGTCTGAGGGCTTGTACAGCTCTCTGCAGGCACCTGCCGTTAGCAGCAGGACATGCCAATCCTTTGAGTTAGAATCACAGAATCACAGAACACTGAGGTGGAGGGGACCCACAAGGATCATCGAGTCCAACTCTTAAGCTGCCATCACCTCGCAGTCCCTCTCCACCTCCTTTTGGCCCCCTCCTGGCTGGCATTCTTCCAGGATGCAGGGGCACAAGAGGTGCATAAGGGTCACACAGAGTTATCAGGGCACGTTTCAGCTGTACTTTACCTTCATGTGCACCATTGTATCTGGAACTAGATGTCTTGTCAGGGAAGCTGTAGAAGACAACCTCCCAAGCCAATACAGAGCCCTGAAGAGGCTGGATTTGACCTGTCTTTTGAGTCTCCATTCTTACGCTTTTAACAGATTTTTATCATTATTCTAGTGGTTCTGAAACAACTTTCCAAATAAACTTAATGTTCTAAGCATAAAGTATTTGAACAGGTTCTTTGTTTTATTATTCTTTTCCTCCAGCTCTTACTAGCAGAATGTGAGATTGGTAACACAAACCTCCTGGGTTTTTTTTTTTTTTTTATTGTGTACCAGTGTTTACCATTGCTAGAAAAATGGTCTACAATGGAATAATACCACAAATAAGGTTCCTCTTACTAAGATGAATTTACTCAAAATTTCTGCCTTACGCAACTTTTCTACAACTATCCCCACTGTCTCACAACAGAGGTTTTTGGAACTGAACTTCATACCAATATGTGGCATTGACAACTTCACTGCTAAACTCAGGAGAGAGCCAGCTGCTGCTCACAGGCAAAAACGCTGCACAGCAGAGCCTGGATGAAGATCTGTACCTGATGTGATCTGCCATTTCTCTTATAACCAGTAAAGTTCAAATTAGACAGAGAGGTAGCCCTTAATAAATATTCAGCAGGACAGTCAGTGAAAGTAGGATCACAATGCACAGCAAGAATGTGTCTGTCCTAGCAGTGACATCTGACTCTTCTGTTTCTTTTCAAATTCTTTTTCCAGTTTGTCTTGGATAAAAATGGATAATGTGAGATGAATAATAGAGAATGAGAAAGTAGGAAGGCACACCACAAAGCTCATCAGAATCCAATAAAACCGACAGCATATGAAGAGTGCATTAGGTTAGAATTTAAAGACAAAAATGATTTCAAGGAAAGAAGAAAATTGTAATCTTCATTTGCAATTCCAGAGTTGGAAAGTGGAAAGTTTAAGACAGTATATTGCTGAAATAATCCAGAAGCTTGGGAGACTTTTGACAAGAAAACTTATGAATATCATAAAAGGTAGATGTCAGTTTTTACCGGTATGTACTGAACTGTCTATGATATGTAAGAAAATAGAAGCCAAGGAATCTTCTAGGACTTTGCAAAATTGTAATAAAAATCTTCATATTGGTGTGCATGGAGAAGAGCTATAAAAATGGCATGTGTTGCTAACACACACAAAGCTACCTACAAATTCCCAAGACAACCAGGTCTAAAGGAGAGACAGTGATTAAATCCTCACAGCAGAGATGGAACAAGGTAAGGAGATTAACCACTGTCATCCCCTGATTGGTACCAATGAGACACATCCAAAACAAGCACATTCCTAAGCAGAATTCAAGGAGTGTTGGGAGGGGCTTGAAAACAGATGTCACCTCATCCTCATCCTCTCTGAACAGACTGCCCACATAAGGGCAATTTTGTGCCTGATAGCTTGGCAGACTTGCACACCTCTGGGTAGTGGTTGGTATGAGACTGAGTGTGAGACTGAAGTCAGTCACAGCAGTAAGAGAACTGCAGAGAATTCAATCAGTCATAGCTGTACATATGTACTTACATATGTATGTGGTATGCATAATTTAATAAGGAATTCAGCATTTATTCATTCAGTTATTGTTGATTCCTGCTGGCCAGGCTGTTCCCAGCCTGGCTCACAGGTAAACTTGGTCCGTTGCCCGTATGAGCTAGCGACTGAAAGATGGTAACTGAGGTTAGCGTGCCTCAGTTTACCAGTGCAGCCCAACGCCTCCTCCACCGCATGTAGGTGTGCTGTTGAAGCCAGTAGTGGAAGGCAAGGAGAAAGAGTTGGAAACTCTGTTAGCTACAGTCCAAGTTTATTTCCCTCCTGCCCTGTGGGGGCAAGAGGTAGTTAGCTTGAAGGAAGGCTAAGCAGAGAGACCCCGGTTTGCTCTCTCACCGTCAGTTTTAAGGGATTACATCATGAGGTAGAGATAACAGGATTAACCAATCATGAAAGGAAGATACATGATAGTAAAGCCAATAAAGACCTCTCAGGGGAGGAACAATAACAAACTAACAAATAACAAAACAGCTGGAGGGCATTTCAAATCACACTGACCTGTTACAGGACTTGAAACTTCTGTGATAAGAAGGCCGACGTGGTGTGAGTGACGTGCAAGGGGTGGGCTATATTGTAGCTTCTGCCTTAGGTCTGTCTTCGGAGGCAGAGTCCTGCGATGGGAAATCAGCCCATGTGTCCCACATAGGCTGAACAATAGCAACAAGTTATAACTTACGGGATGACACGATCCGTCAAACTAAAGGGCCATTTCTAGTGCCGAAGCATAGGAGAAAGCACAGTTTCTAGGCTGGGTCGATCCTATCCTGACAGGCAGTTCTAAAATAGTCCAAATGAATTTCATCTGTTCCAGCACACAACTGAATATCTCATGATATCATTCAGTACCCCATGGCAGGCATCTAAATTTAGACTTCTAAATGTAGCAAAACAATTCAAATGCATAAAGACCTCTATGTCTTGATCATAGAATACCTGAAACATCTGCTTAGTTGCCGTATGTGACAGAGGATCTATGGAAGGTACTCAAGAAGGTATTTTAGGGTGGAAGGATACCTTAGGATCTCTAAAATGCTGCTAGACACCTAATTTTAAGTATTTGAATTATTATGTATAGAGAACATTCAGCTCTGAATAGCAAAACAGCTGGTGTAATTTGGGAGTTTGTGGGGGTTTTGAGACATCCAGGAGAGCAGACTGATGACTAACACAATTATGTCGAGACTGCTTTTCCTCAGTGGGGCCCCTCACAATACCTGAAGAGCCTGTTTTCAGATACTTGAATCCTGCTTTGTTCATCTAAATTTATACTAAGTGTATATAGACAGATTCAGTGCACTTCTGGAAATCACGAGAATGTCTTTTATTTTTGTTTTTCTTTCAATTTACATTTCCTGCTACCTGGCTGATACAATAAGGCAAGCATTTCTGTAGGACCTATGTCTTATCTGACAGTTTCTTTTATATTCATAAAACACTAGGAAATAAGACAGTTAAAGGAGTCTCAGGCAGTCACATGAAGCCCCTACACGCTTGCCCATGCTTGAACACCAACATTTATTTACCTGCACCCTCAGACTGGCCTGTGCCTGAACAGGGTAAGGACAGCCTGGTCCAGGAGAAGTGGCAGATGCCACCCTTTGATAACTTTTGAGGTCCTGCTCATAGAAGGTGAGTCAGGAGCTTACATTGTTCAATGTCAGAAAGCAACCAGCTCCAGAACAGGAATAAAGTGCAGGGGGCCAATACACAGATTTATTGAGCCAAGATAGAGAACCCAAGCCTTCTGTCCATGGAAAAATATCAAGGAAACTCTGCGTAAAATCATGCAAGTACATTCACAACATTTGAATTTATGTTTGAGATATGCTAAGAGTTAATGGGGAATGTATACAGGTTTAATGTAAAAATTGCTGTTCCATGGGTCGTTACAATGTATGTGATACACAAAGGTTTTGTTCTGCCCATGCCACAGACGATATAAAATGAAGTATTTTCCTGAACTAGTATTTTCTAACATAAAACTAATACTTTGCACCAATATTTTTCATCAAATATACTAATATATATTTATTTTTAAAATAAATATTTCTTTGAAAACTGTTAAATTGCCATACCACCCATAATTCGGAGGCGTTGTGGGAAGAAATGACTTCAGACATTTCCAGTGCCTATATGCTCCTATTTAAGTTTGGTCAGTTGACCACGGAGTAAAATGAAGAGATGAGGCCAACTTACCAATTTACTCCCAAAGCATGAACTCCTATGGACTGGAACAGGGTGGTAAAAAAGAAACATAGTAAGTATTATTTTTACACTTCATCTCCATAAACTCCTATTTAGACATGCAGAAGAGAGATTTTGAAAAAAAGTAACCTCTGCCAAGTTCAGGACACCAGATGCCACACTGGAAAATTGCCTGGTTGATCCATGGCATTTGCAGGCAATGAAGGGAAAGGCCATTGCATCAAGTGAATGAGGACAGAACTATAAAGAAAATAATTTGTGGGTACTTTATTGAATTATGATATGCATACAGACTGTGGAAATTGGATTTCTCTAAACCTGCTGTACTTGAATTTGTAACTTTAACATTCTTTCAGTATGTTTGTTGAAAAATATTGCAGTAAAATATTAATCAAAACAGATAATGATTGAAAATACTTATTCAGAAAAACAGATTTTGGTGGATTTGCAGAACAAATATATTCCACACAATAAGATTTCTCCAAAATGAAAAAGATATTTCATGAGCAAAAATCCAATATACATTCTAAGAAAATATTTTCATTTGCTTTTTTCATTACTGTTTTGTGTTGTCTTTTGACATATTAACAATGGCGCATAATCTGACAGGCTAGAGGGTGAGAGATTATATTATAATAAAATGAAAAAATCATATAATGTAGAAAATATTAGAGAAATTAATAATTCTGTTCACATTTGGATAGCCAAAGGGAGATTCTGACTCTGGCTAATCATAATGGAGATGTGCTTTTCAAGAAATCTTTATGGACAGAGGGCAGAGATGTTCAGTAGCCCATATCTTTATTTTCTGGTCTCCCTTCCAGTGAAGAAAATAGAATGCTTAGTATTTGGAGATTTTTATGTTCAGCTGGAGGAGACAAGTCATATTAAAAGAGCATAATGTGTGTTTATCTTTTTCTGTTTTCCTGACCAATGTTTTTCAAAATTGATTTTCCTGCAAAACCAGTAACATCAGAGGAGCCCATTTATTCAGAAGTTGATATTCAGAAGTTGAACATTTATTCAGAAGTTGAATATATTTTTCCTAAATTTAGAAATTTTGTATTTTTCATAGTGCAGAAAGCACACCACAGGACCTAATTTATTTTCCCTTGTGTGCAGTGGCATAACTGAAAGTAGGAGCAACACATGTCTACTTCCTGTGTATCCCTCATAGTTTGGGAAGCATGTTTGCCAAGTGGTCTTGACTTCTATAGTTTCAGACAATAAAGCACTCACATATATCAGCTGAGAAAAAACCAGAAGTGTGATGCAAGACTTCAAAATTTGAATCAACTGCCTTGTTAGAATCTTTAAAGTGCAGCTCTCATGTCACTATAAAAGACTGTTTAGGATATGACTGTCAGTATGTTCCTAAGCAAAATCCCACAAATACTTACAAAAAGTTCTTTGATTTAATTCAGGGTTAATTAAAAGGAAAGAAAACTGGTAAATAACTTATCCAGATAAAATATTATAACAGCAAATTCTATAGGCAACATGGGCATGCAACAGAATTTTAAAATAGTTACAGTCAGTAAAATACGCAACTTGCAAACATTTACTTTTTAACAAGTGTCATTCACCTTTAAAATCCAATACTGTAGTACAAAAATAATTATCAAAAAGTCCACAACTAGGATAACAACTATGGAGTGATTGAATTATTTCATATGTATCAAACACTTGATCTTGCAAGTTGTGTCTGAAGATAGAAATAGATTAAGAGAACCACCTCATAGCTACTGAGAGTTTTCTTGTGGTTCAACACCTTCCTTAGAAAGGGACCACAGCTAAGTAGTAATGGCAGTTTATGAGGGTGACCCCATCCAGCTCCGGGAAAACTCAGAACTAAATATCAGCCTTAGTAGCTTTATTCTCATAATAATATTACATGAGCAAATACAGAAAAAGAAGACTATTTCTCTTGTACAGCAGCATAAAGGATATAGAATTTCCCGAGGAATAAGGAAATATGCAGGTTGGTGGGGGACTCAAGACCACTTCCCTCAAAGGTATGTAAAAAGAGGAAAAAAGTAAGATTTGTTTAGCCAGACTGCAGCATGAGAAAGAACTCTATCTCTACAGTGAATTAAATATGGTTATTATGTGGAAAAGTGTACAAACTATCACACTGTGCAGCTACAAGATCAATATGGTTTGCTTCTCATCAATCTCAAAACACATCCACTACATCACATCTTTGGAACATGTGTTCATTTATGGCCATGGAAAAATTATAGGTATTAGGAATTTTATCTTCATTTTCAGGGAATTTAATTGATATAGGCTCGACTAAATATTTAAATTGTTACTGGTGAAAGATTTTTGTGTTAAATGTGTTTGATTAATTCATTTTACCTAGTCATTTTTACAAGTGAGTTGTTATTATCATGTATGAATCAATCCTTTTTCAATATGTACTTCCAATCACTAAGCAGATGCATTAGTCACTGAGAACAGCATGGGTTTGGGGGAACTTTTTTTCATAATGGGTTGTAAAAAATAATGTTTGAAATCAGTTTTCTTACAATTTTATTTTATCATCCAGTCTTCTGTCTCCTCCACTTTTCACTTACAGATTCTTTTGGTCTGATAATGGAAAGTTTATTTGGTAACAGTCTTAAGATCTATAGTTGAGCTTGTACAAGATGACACATTCCACAATAATTCTATTAATCAACATTTTTGATTCTTTGCGGGGGAAAGAAGAATATGTGAATCTGCCTTAGAGATCATGTACATTTTGTTCAATCATGAATTTTGGCAGGAAAGAGAAACGCAGCGGAATTGATAATGGGCTAACATTTCCACAAAAAGAAACTGTAACTTTGGGCTATGCGGAATAGTGATACATCTTTCACATAAAATAGACTACTGGAGTGGAGGCAAAAAATTGTATCCTGGGCTGCATCCAAAGCCTTGTGGGCAGCAGGGGGGGAGGGGATTCTACCCCTCTGCCCTGCTCAGGTGAGACCCCACCTGCAGTGTTGCTTCCAGTTCTAGGTCCTCCAACATAAGAAGGATGTGAACCTGTTGGAGCCAGTCCAAAGGAGGTCTCTGAAGATGATCAGAGGGATGGAGCAGCTCTGCCATGGAGAAAGGCTGGGAGAGTTGGGGTTGTTCAGCCTCTTCAGAAGAGAAAGCTCGAGGGAGACCTAACACCTTCCTGTACCTAAAGGGTCTACAAAAGGACTGAGGGGTGCTTTTTACAAGGAGTGATAGGACAAGAGGGAATGGCTTCAGACTGAGATTAGGTTTGGATCTGATATTAGGAAGATATTCTTTACTGTGGGGGTGGTCAGACACTGGGGCAAGTTGGAGAAGCTGTGGATGCTTAATCCCTGGAAGTGTTCAAAGTTGGGTTGGATGGGGCTCTTGAGCAACCTGGTCTAGTGGAAGGTGTCCCTTCCCACGGCAGGGGGTTGGAAAGAGATGATCTTTTAAGTCCCTTCCAATATATATCATTGTATGAGTCTATGATTCTATGATTTTATGAAGGTCAGTGAAATTCTTGACTGATTTCTTGATTTCTTATTAAACCATACAGGTCTCTGATTCCTGCAGAATTCCAAAAAATAAGTCAGAACACACTGTCTGAACAGCTAGCATGCAAAAACCTGAAAGAACTGAAACCTGAAACAAATTTCAGGAAATAAGGTCAAAATTTTATGTTTAGAATTAATACTTATAAGCAGTAAAGTTCACTAGTTTCAGGTACCCAAATAATTCTGTTGCCTGGAAAAAGCAGGTCTAATATAAAAGTGAAAGCACAACAAAGATCATTGGTAATGTTCACTGTACTACTTACTAGATGATGGTATTTAACAACTGCTCAACCATCATCTATGTATGAATGGAAATTAATTTTATTGAATTGCAAACAAGTGGCCTAGGAACATCCATTCTTCCGATCAAACACTGCTCAAGAATTATGTCTTACTGTAAAAAATGCCAAATAAAAAGTAATACTCATTTACAGTGCATGTTATATTAGTTGTAGTATTTCATTGCACAATATTTGTAAAACAGTTTGAATTATTTGGCTGATTTTTTAATCACTAATCTCAAATCCTTAGAACTACTCAAGCTGGGAAAATCATAGTGATCAAAAAGAAAGATACAGATTTAGATTACTAATACTTCAGTTTTGACATGAATTTTGATAAAAGGATAATTGAGTGCCACAAGTAAAACATTCTGATATTCGAGTCACATTGAAAAAAATATCAAATCTACCTTTCTTTCCTTTTCAGCAATCTGCTCTTGGATGTAGCACTAATGAAGATGACTTATTATATTGAGAGATAACAAAAAGTATGACATTTTCTCAGAACTTAATGATACGTGTATTCTAAAAAAACCCGCAGGTATACCAAAACCCTCTGATGAGGATGATTCTTCAGCTCAGAGTTCCTGACTTTTCTCACAACTGGCATTATTTTCAACACATCAGTCTATCAACAAGATTCCTTCTGAAAGTGAAAATGGTGGTTGAATAATACTTCTCTGTGATTTCTTCTCACAAAAGGGATCTTTGTTATCACATACATACTTAAGATTTGTGAGTGAATTTTTCTGAATGCTTAAATAAACATGAGTATTATTTCTGCAAATAATTCATTGAAATATCACAAAAATTTGATTCATACCCCATCCACACATAAAGAAATTCATGCTTCCATTATTAGTATTACTATTTTTGTTGTTATTATTTCTTAGTAAAACAGCTTTTGAGGAATAAGACCACAAGACCACAAGACCTGAATTCTGATGTGACTCTGTGGTTTTTTATTCTGTGCATTAGGCAAATGAAGCTGTCTGGTTGCTGCTGTGTATAGTTCCATTTAACTTCAATTAAAGGAAGAGATTAGAGCTTGTTTCCACAATCAGGCTGATTTTTAATTAAGTATAAAACTGTTATATATACAGTATTTGTGGTACTCTGTAGGAAAATAAATTAGAAAAGGTTGTCTATTACAAGAAAACATCTACAGGATCAGTTCTGGGTGGCACTGACAGGAGAGGATAAGGATAAACCCAGTAACATATAAATCATCTTCTACCTTTTCCTTTTGAAGTGTCTTACAAGCACCATTTTAATAGGCTACAGCCATGTAATAATTTTTTCCTTCCACAGCTAAACTGCTGCTAAAGTGCAACATCAGTTTCAAATACATGTTTCTTATTAATACTGTGCTGTAATCCAGAAATGTGTGATACTGCAAGACTCTAAGTACCACTTCCTCCATTCTAAATATGTAACCAAAACCTCACTTAAAATATGATTCAAAATACAAAGGTTTACTACTATTAAATATAAAAATATTTTTAGTCCTTAAGCCAACCTTGTGTTACGATATTTAACAAAAATAATGCATGAATTACTGTAGCTGTAAGCCTGTAATAATATAAATTCTAACCATCAGGGTAGATCATAGCTCTGTATCAATCCAAGTTAAATAAAACCCCAGTTTATTACTACAGCAACCTCTGAAATGGTTGAAATGCAAAGTTGTAGGAAAAGTGTTAAAATTTTACTGTTGGGAACAGAAATTTATGACACTTTCTTAATATGTTTTTCCATATCATTTTCCTTTTCAACAGTTTTCATCAGCTTCTGTGGTAGAAAAAAAAACCCTGAAATGTGAGTGAAACAATCTTCTGCTTTTGGGTTTTTGCTTTGTTTTTCTTAGGGGTTTTTGTAATTTTGGGGTGTGTTTTTTGGGTTTTTTAAATATTGTTATTTAACATTCTTTTTATCTCTTTTAAGAATGGATATTTGTAGGATTTTTTGCATTGAAAACTTCCAATTGTTTCCCAGAATGAAAATAATAAAGAATATAACCTAGGTTTAGAAAAATGTATGAAAATGAGAGAACAAGTGAAAAGAAAAAGTAAAAAGTAAAAAAGTAAAAAAAAATTTAAAAGTGTATGGTGAGCCACAGGTATGAACTGCAATCATCAAAAGTCAAGGTAACAGGGATTCCCATCAATCAAGGATCAAATTACTTGCTCAAATGAGGACAAGATGTTACAGGGCAGAATTTCTATTTTTAAGGTGCAAAAAATGTCACAAAAGCTCCCTTCCCAGCTTTAACTTTAAATGGAGTGTGGAGAAAAAAGCAAGAGCAAGAAATATTTCTTGCATTTCAGACACTTTTGTAATTCCAGTACTGCCACTCTATAATCTGGACAGGGCTTGATAACTCAGCAGTTCTTTTGTAATAGTCTTTGCTTGTATCTTCTCTTAGAGAACAATATAATAAACAATATGCTTTACAAAAGGCAGTGAACCACTTATGTTAACTATAGCTCAAATATGCCTTCTTCAGAAAGATATTAATATCGGTGACAGCTATAAACCATATGGGTTTTTTCCTTATTTGGGTTTTTTCCTCCTTTTTCTCCACTTTCTTTCTTTTTCCTGTGCTACAATGTATAAAAAGGTCCTCCTGGAAAAAAGAATAAAATATTAACAAAGCCAAGGTACTGAGAATAAGATTAAAGCATTTTTTTCCCCAAAGTTTTCTCTTCATTAGCCTGGGGACTCTGCATAAAAGCAGCCAAAAACTTGTGATAAAGCTCTGCACTTAGAGCCTAGTAGCTTAATTTAACTATGCATAGGCTTATATTTTGCAGCTTTCTGGCCCTTTGTTATTCAATGAGATACAGGAAGAAAGAGCACTTTTCATTATCTCATTACCACACTACACACCATTTACGTCTATCTATGTAACCCCAACATAAGGCTCTAAAATAGCAAAATATAAATGCCAGCTAAATATTGGTAAAATTGTAGTGCTTATCTATTAATTTTTGAAGCTATAATATCCATCAGGTAACCAGAGTAACAAAGCTTTTTTACTCTCCTGTACAAAAATAAAACTCTTGATGAATGATTTACAAAGGAAAGCAACTAAGCAGACGATCAAAAACATCATTTAAGCCTCAGGCAGATGATAGCCCAAACAAAACCATATTGTTTGCAGCCCTGCGTGGTTAGCCTTTCAAAGCACCAGAGTTTGTGTGGTTGGCTTTTGAATATGCAAAATAAACTTCTTGTGGTTTTGATCTAGTGAAGAGAATTTATATTTAGAAACAAAGGACAGGAGTGCCACCTTGTTAGGGAGCATGGCAGGATGGGGCTGAGCAGGAAAGTCATAGTATCACAGAATCATTTATGTTGGAAAACACCTCTGAGGTCATTGAGTCCAACCTTTGTCAACCAGTGGCTGAGTCACTGAGTGCAATGTACAGTGGCTTCTTGAATACCTCCAGGTATGGTGACTCCACCACCTCCCTGGGCAGCCCACTCCAATGTTTGACAAGCCTTTCAGTGAAGAAATTTTTCCTGATATCCAGCCTGACCCTCCCATGGTGCAGTTTGAGGCTGTCCTCTTGTCCTGTCACTGGTTGCCTGGGAGAAGAGCCTGACCCCACCTGGCTCCACCCTCCTGTCAGGGAGTTACACAGAGTGAGAAGGTGCCCTTGAGCCTCCTTTTCTCCAGGCTGAGCCCCCTCAGTTCCCTCAGCTGTTCCTCATTAGACTTGTGCTCCTGACCCTTCCCCAACTCTGTTGCCCTTCTATGGACACTCTCCAGCACAGCAATGTCTTTCCTGAAGTGTCCAGAAGTGGACACAGCACTCAAACTCAGTGTGACCCAGGCACAGGCAGGGTGCTGCCCTCACTCTCCAGCCAGAGCAGGATGAGCAGAGCCAGGGCTGACAGCAGGGCCTCCCAGCAGCCCTGGGGGCTGTCAGGGGATGGGCTGGAGCCAGAGATTCCACTAGGAGATGGGGCTGGGACTGGAGGCGAGCCATTGGTGTGGTCCACATCCTCCTGGGACCAAAACTAGGGATGAACTGATGCGAACATGGGGCGCTTGGACCCTGAGCAGGGGGCCAGGGGCACTGTGGGGCAGGGCTCCCTGTGCTCTCCTTGCCCTGCCATATGCACTGCTGCTACTGAGAGAAATTATTTTCTAACAAATAAAACACAGGGGCGGCAGGTCCAAAACCAGGGTTGTTTGGGAACAGAGGCTGTGCAGCAGCACACAGGTTGTAAACACACTCATTATTTTTGTCAAAAGAAAAGTTAGAAGAAAGATGAAACGTAACAATTTACACCAAAATAAAAGTTGCTTTATCTGAGAATACAACAATTTCAGAAAATCCTTTAGGCAACAAATTAGATGGTGTTGAAAGAGACATAAAACTTAAAAAGACTGTAGATAACACTATCCAGTAAAGACCAAAAATCCCCTCACAATTATTTAGGTTGTAGAAAGAGAAACTGAGAAGTAGTTTAAGTCGGTTCAAGGATTCCTACAAGTGAAAATAGCTGAGTACTAATGGACATCCTCTCTAGTGAAGAAGGGAAAAAAACACAATGGCACCCAATGGACTTCAATATAGCAAAAATCAGGATAGGGAAAAGGGCCAATATTTAAACCCATTGAAACTTATCAGGTTCCTGTACATGTGACTTGAGTGAAGAAAATATCTTGAAAATATGATTAAAAACATCTTAAATCCTAAAAGTTTAAACTTCTCTAGACTTTTAATATCTAAAAATATAGACTATACATAATGAATGACAGAAGAGTACAAAAGGCTTTGCCTGCACCCAGTAGGCATGACCTCCACAGTTTACTTCTGTATGAATAAATAATTAAAATTTCCTAAATTCAGAATAATAAAGATTTTCCACTAGGCCAGCTATCTAAGCCCATGGGTAAGAGCTCTTGGTTTTTGGTTTTTTTTTTTCCCACTGGTAGGGAAATATTTTATGGATAAACCAACAGATTACACAAAAATAACCTATTATCTTTCTTTCCTTCCTTATAGCTGCAGATAGAGACAGAGGAATAGTCACTTAACTGATTTTCCCCTCATGATTTTCACCCACTTCAAATTGTACCAGAATGTTATTAGTTAATATACTGCCCCAATGAATGCTCAGATTTATGAAAAAGCATAGACTTTTTCCTTCTCAAAGAAGCAGCTTTATTATGAACCTGCTTCTTATTAGTCTTCACGCATATCATGCATTAATAATCCAAAGACATCTTTAAAGAGAACAGCAATAAGTATTGCAAAACACACCACCATCAAAAGTCGGGTCTTTAGCAAGACATGACAGTAGTCCTTGCCCCATCTCCAAAGTCTGTCAGGGATTCCTCAGAAATTCCTGAGGCTACAGTAGAAAAGCTCTGGCTGTATATCTGATGCTCTCTGTGCTGATCCAGTTCCTGATTTTCTGACCAGTAATGTTGATAAAGATCACAGACATGCTGTTATTGGCAACAAGAAACTCTTGAAATGTGCATAAATATTAATAGACATTACTTGTCTGCAAGACATCTACTTCCTGTTAGCTCAGTGGTTTTATAAGTTGCAGCAGACTGTAAACAACCCCTCTAATTGTTTTTGTGGTTGGTTGTTTGCTGTGCTTCTCAAAAATCTTGCTTCTCTCTACACTATCCCATCCCCTTTTGCTGTCATCTGCCTTTCTACTGTGCACTCTGGAAGTTATTTTTCCCCTGATGGGTTAGTTCAGTTCTATCTCAGTGAGAACAACTCTTCCATTCATAGGATTCTCCATGATCAAATCAGCATTATTTTTAAGGAGGAATTTAATAAACAAATAAATTCCATAGTGCATGACTTAACAGGTCAACTGATGCTTCTTTTACAACAGCCAAATAGTTAGAAAAAGGTAGCCTGATCAGTAACATCCTAATCCTGGGTATCCTCAGGCAAAATGCTCATTTCACATAGAATTGTATGATGGGAAGGATGGGTCAGGTTGGAAGGGATCACAGTGGGTCATCTGGTACAACCTCCCTGCTCAGGAAGGGCCATTCCAGAGCACAAGGCACAGGATTGTCTCCAGGTGGTTCTGGAGTATTTCCAGTAAGGGAGACTCCAGACCCTCTCTGGGTAGTACAGGTTGTAATTTCAATGGAAATAAGTGACAGCAAATTCCAACAAAATTTTCCTTAGAACTTTTATTCCTAAACAGAAAACTGTTAGAAGAAAATATCTGTACTTACCCCTAGAGACCTTAGTCTATGTTCCCACTCTTTGCCTCTCTCTGGATATCAAATCCACTTTTTATCAAAATGTTACATTTACTAGTGGTGCTTTTGTTCATCACAGAAGAAAATATTTGTCAGGATTAAGAGGCAGAGGTGGGCGTATAATAAAACCTGTACAGATTGACATACGTTTAGCCAGGCAGCAAATAAAGTAGAATTTGGAAATTTCCCACTTGCTGTTCTACTGAAATTCTTCAAAGCATTCACTAGCAATACTTGAAATAATAAGTATTAACAATGGCAATGATGACAAAAAGGAAATTGGAAGCTTTCAGCAGCTGGAACATTTTAAGGAAATTTGAAAAAAATATTAAAGTACACTTGATTTCTTTCAATTCAATAAATCTTTTTTTCAAAAACCTCTCACGGATGTTTTGTAATATTTAGTCCATACTGCCTAGAGACTTAATGACTGAGACAATGTGCTTTAAAACAAGCAAGCAAATAAATAAGGAATTTTTTTTAAAAATGAAAACAAGTATGAAGTATTGCAGAAGTCACTTTCTATGGTTCACAAATAGCACAGTTTGTAAAGAGAAGAATGCTTGTATATTCAGGCCATTTCCAACTTACTAAAGGCAAAGACCTATGACAACAGAAGCAGGCTGTAATAGTATAGATCTCCAGTTTAAACGTTAAACTCATTAACAAAGGTTCTTAATATTTGCTTAGATATTTGCCTAGTATTTGCTTTGCTTAATATTTGCTTGGTTGCGGTATCGAGTTTCTTTATCTTGGTAAGAAGAGAAGCCCTATTTCCCTAAAATCAAGTGTGAAATTGTCTCGGTTTTTGGAGACAAGATTTTAGGAGGAAGCACTCTGGAATGAGCGTCTCCTCTGAAGGGAAAAGGGCCTCCTCTTTTCCTCCACCAATAAGACAAGTGAGTCACAGCAAGTGAAAGTGGAAAAAACCAACTGTTTATTTAAACACCAAACAAAACAGGGTAGAACAGGAAAAAAAACCAAACTCAAAATACAATAAATTCCCGGAGAGGGAAACAGACACATTGGCTCAGACCAGCCAGGGCCACTCCATGGGCCCCCCCCAGACTGGCGAGGAGGGAAGGGAGGCAGTGAGGCAAGGGGGAGGGAAGGGAAAAAGAACAAGAAAAACCAACAGAACCTCTTTCCAGCTAGCCGGAACACAACAGAAACCCAAAAAGCAGCACAGCGCTCCCGGGGCACTCCCTCTCGAGCCCCACCGAGACCCCCGAAGCCCCGAGCCACTGGGCTCCACCGTTCAACCACGCCGCACTCGGGTCCCATGGCTCTGGCCCCGCACCCTGGGTCCATCTTAAATCCACAGTGTCCTTGGGCATTAAGCAGACGGTTAAGGAATAAAGCAGCTTCATAACATCACCCCAGGACAGAAATTTTCTAAGGATCCTGCTCTAACATTAAAAGAATTTGCAGCATGTTTATAAAAAAAGAATCATTATCTATAATGAAGTGGGAAAGGTCAGATTTTACTGTTAACTGATAGATATGTTGGCTTAGTTAGTCATGAGATTGGCCAACAAAAAGTGAGTAATGCGTAACAGAACTGTGCTTATTCATGTTTCCTTTCCAGTGCCCTATAAACCCTTAGTTGGATTCTTCAGCTGCATAATTGGCGTTAGCCACAGGCTATGTATCACAGAGGATTTTCAGATTTGCTCATCCATAAATGTCAGGCTATTAATAATTTTACAGATAACTCCATGTATTGGAAATCACCTGTGTTGAACACAATATATGGAACTGAAAGGTCAGCACACTTTGTGTGCCTGTGCACAGATAGGAAGGCATGTCTGCGTAAATTGAGTATTCTCTGAATATCAGACAGAATACTTTTATGGCGTCATATTTTTAAATAAGAAATTATATTGCTCTTGCTGAGAACAAGAGAACACAATTTCAAGACTTCAAGGTCTCCATTAAAGAAAACCATATCTGTATAATCATTTTTGGCACAATGAAACATTTTTTAAACTTTTCTGAAAAACTGAGATATACCAGCTTTAAATTACCTATAAATTGCAAGGCTGTAATTTTGTGTGCTCACACCTTTTATTCTTCCCTGGCTCTGACAGACTAATCTCCTGATAATATTTTAATGGATAGATATCCAAGTCAGATCTTAACAAAAAGTCAAAATCTACATTGTAATTCAGATTCATTATATTTTAAAACCCTGGAACCTTTAATTAGCTAATTATTTTTCCTGGCTATCTCTGTTCTACTTTTGTTTACATTTCCATTATCTCAGAAAAAAACAGAGTTGGTACAGGTACACTTTTCATATTATACCAATTGTACAAGACAGAATTTCAAAGTTCAAATACAACACATGAAGCAACCTAGAAGCAGAAGTGAAAAAAACACAGATGTGAAAATGAAGTTTGAGAGGTCTCCTACATTTGTTTTATCCGTTTTCTCATGATTTTATTTACAGTACTTAGTTGCTGAACTCTTAAGTCTATGAAGAAATATTTTTTCAATGAAAAGGGTAAAATGTTAACCCTGTAATTCATGCAAGTGAACGAAAGTCACAGGTAGGACATATGGTGGCTCCAACAGATAGAGTAAAACATCTGTCACACAGTGCATTTTTCTTGCTTTCCAGGATAAACTTGCTAATGGGTTAGCAAATATAGGCAGGAACTAGAATGGTGATTTGGCTGCTTTTATGTCCAGTAGTGTATTGCCCACTTCTTTGGGTAATTTGGTCATTTACTCCATTCTTACACCTGCAGAACACACACCCACTGCTTACATCTTGGGCCTTTCCTGCTTAAATATTACAGGGTTTTTTAAATGAGTTTCAGTCTTCTTTACTATGGCTTTGAGTTATTATAGGTTACCATGAATTATTCTGTTTTATTTAGGAAGTGATTTATTTATAGTGGCTTCGTTACATCTTTATACACTTTACTTTGTTTGTATTTTAGTTATACAATCCCTACCTACAAGTGCAGGGGATTAATTTTAACACCACCTCTATTCTCTCCCATTGGATGTGTTTCTGTGGTCACAAACAATCATGAATCAGTGCCTTGGGAGAAAAAGGATAGCAGACATGCAGCATCTGTGACTCACTGTGAACATACACAATGCTAAAGCTTTGAAGAGGTTGTTAACAGGCCAAGGAATGTGATCCTGCCCCTCTACTCATCCCTGGTGAGGCACATCTGGAGTGCTGTGTCCAGTTTTGGCCTCCTCAGGACAAGAAAGACAAGGAGCTACTGGAGAGGGCCTAGCAGAGGCCATGAAGATGATGAGGGATCTGGAGCATCTCTCTTATGAGGAAAAACTGCTGGAGCTGGGCCTGTTTAGTTTGGAGAAGAGAAGACTGGGGGGGAAGCTCTTCAATGCCTACAAGCATTTAAGGGTGCTTGTCAGGAGAATGGGGCCAGACTCATCAGTAGTGCCAAACAATGGGACAAGGGACAATGGGTAGAAACTGCTGCACAGGAAGTTCCACCTAAACATGAGGAAGAACTTCTTTACCGCGAGGCAACAGAACACTGGAACAGGCTGCCGAGAGAAGCTGTGTAGTTTCCTTTGCTGGAGATACTCCAAACCTGCCTGGGTGAGATCCTGTGCAGCCTGCTCCAGGTGAACAGCAGGGCTGGAGTAGATGACCTCTAGAGGTCCCTTCCGCAGGCATTCTGATATTCTGTGATTCTGAATGAATTATTGTATTTCCCAAAGGATGAATTCAACTAATCAGGTCTATTAAGGGATGCAGAGCTACAGAAGTTCTTATGTTTTAAAACCAAATTCCTTGCATTTATCCTTGGATTTATTATCCTTGTGTTCTCTCTTAAGCTTGAAAGATCTTCAGTATTTGTGAGGCATACCTGACTTTCTGGGGTAGAAAGCTTTCAGGGAAAACATGATTGAAATGAGTTTCATGGAGATTAGCTGTTCCCTTGAAGATATTTGGAGAAATTTAGATACTTAAGAGACATTTAGAAGTGTAATCTTTACTCGATTTTACTCCCCTATCTAGTACCTTATTTATACACCTATTTAGATTTACTTCGAGTACTTTTTAAACCTTGCCATATTCTTGTCATGATGAAAATGATTGTTCCATACTATAATTTCACAAGTTTATTTTCTCTTGCATGAATTTGAATCCCATAACAGAATGAATCATTGTTATAGTCTACTTGCTTTCTTGCCCCTTTGCACTTTGCTTGCCATTGAATGGCACAATGAACTCATACTGGAAAAATAAACAAGCATTACCTTTAGAAGTAAAAATTTTCAGCAGTAATCAAGAAATTACAGTTTCTGTACTATTACAGACTTGACTTGAAAGATTATGCTTCTTTGCTTTTCCATCTCACTCCATTCGGAGCGTTCATACAACAGCTGATAGAGGAGCAGTTGAATACAATAAACTTAATTGAATGCACTAACTTCTCCACTTCCTTAAGTAAAAGTTCTCCTACGTATTTAGAGAGGTCAAGGCAACATTTTCATTCTTCTGATCTCTTGACTGATCCTGTTTTCCTCCTTCTTGAAGAGTTACTTGCAAATGTATTTAGTACACTTTTCTCTTCAACTCATATCCTTGGTCCTGAGATACGTAGGGCAGGGAGATCACATTTCCTATTCTGTTCCCTGTCACCACTTCCCCCCTCCTTGAAGGCTTCCATGCTTTGATGCAGAGGAAGAGGAGACTTACTTGTGATGGGCAAGGTATCCTGTCCTGTCTGGCAGCCCAGAATTTACACACAGTTGTTCTACCGTGAGCTCAGCTTTCTACATGGAGCTAGTTGGTCGTGCATCTGTCCCCCTCTAAGGGCCTCTTGTTTTCACTTTTTATTGCTTCCCAATTTAGATAATTTACCAAAGCTGCCAATGGTCACATAAGATCAGGCAAATGTCTTTTCCACTGTACACAAGAGAGCAAGTCCTGGTCTGATCCCATACCTGACCTTACGTAGAGCAGGATGTTTGACTAGAATCTTCCAAAGGTCTCTTCTTGCTTAATCATTCTGGTTTTCTGTCTTTTATTTTCCCTTCAAATGTAATATTTTTATTTTTTAAAAACTAATTACAGGAAAAAATATACATACTGAGGGGCCTTTTCTTGCAATTATATTAATCTAAGAGTACAAATAGCTGCTTTTTTTTTTTTTTTAATTAGTAGGATGGTGTGCTTGTACAAAAAAAATACTAATTTTTTCTGGCTACATGAAAACCAGGGACTTTGATACTAATATCAGTTGTAAACTTACATAAAATAACAATGCAAAATTAAAAACAATGCTGCCACAGTACAGCTTATTCATCAGTAACTGCAGTAAGAATGTTTGAATAATGCATAAATCACACAAATAGTTCTCATAATTAATTTATCCTCTTCTTTCCATCTCAGTATGATATGGGCAGAACTGATGAAATGCAAACAGACATGCTCTGAGAAAGCACACAAAAAAGTGAAGTTTCATATTCAAGAAGTGTATTTCAGCACTTTTGTCAGCCTATAGCTGCAGCTGAAATTGAGTGTTCTAAATAATATATCTGTTTTGCCACCAAAGACAACAGTGTCCTAGTTGCAGTGAAGGACACCATCCAATTTCAGGACACAGAAGATGATGAACAGGGGTGGTTTAATGCTTCAGAAGCCAGTTTCGGTGGAGACTGATACCACATCTCATTTGTTACAGTACTCCCCTGTCTTGGATCAGCCTCTCTCGGGACTGCTGGACGTTCACTAAGTCAGAGAAGAAACTCAGCACTGCCAGATTCTAAACACTTTCAGAGGAGGAAAGCAGGATTCTGCATTAGAAAACTCAATTATTTCAATGCATTCCTGATTTTAATTTCTTTCATACTTTCTTCCCTGTGGCATACATGTACAGAAGATGCTCTTGCAAGAGGCCATCCTGCTAAGACATTATCTGTGAAATAATTCTGACCTGTTGTCTTCTGTCTTCTCCTCTGAGAACTTACCCTCTGCACGTGTGCTTCTCCCTAACTCCTCACACAATCACCACTGAGACTGGCAGAGCTCACAGACAAAGTCCACAGCAACAAATAAACTAGTTCTCAAAACGGAAGGAAGGGAGAAAATAAGGCTTCTTTAGTTGTTGTTGCTGGTTTTGCTCACAAGGTTTGGTGGAGTTAGGTTTTGGACATATTTTTGTTGGGGGTTTTTTACCATGGTTTTGTTTCAGACTGTCCCTTGGTCTTACCTCTTATTTTCCAAGGCAATCGAGCAAATGCTTATTCCCTTATTTTGTTCTATGACTGAATTAGCAGTGATAGTATATGGATCTCTTCTTATTTGCAGCTCTTTGTATCCAAAAGTTTTCAATGACTGTTCACTTCTTCAGTGCTCAATCTCAATTGAAATCTCTGAGGAAAGCAGTATCTTTTCAAACCTCTCTCAAATTTGCTCTATTGTTCAATGCTAACTTTAAATCTATAATTATTTCACTGGGAAACCATTCTGTGTAAGCTACTGTAACAGATGATAATCAAAGCAATATTGCATTAGGAAAAATGATAGCAAAGAATTAAGGAGAATTTTCTCAAAAATGTAAGGGCCTGGGTATTGCTCTTTTAGAGCAGAGTTTTCTCCTTAGTTGATGCTTAGAGTTGCATTTCAAAACTTCACAGATTTAGACATGTCTGAACAGAGGAGAGATACTTAAAAAATAGCAATATATATTTTAAACAGCTCTTAATAGAACCTGGGATGCATTGTTCCAATTGTGAATGAACCATATTTCTTTACTTATCTTCAGAAGCACGTTTTTCATTCAATTTAGCAATCTTCTCTTCAATTTCTTCTTGCAATCTTTTTTCTATGGCTTCTAAAAAGACAAGAAGGCCTTTCTTTTCAGCCTTCAATAGCTGAAATGCCAGAAAGGTAAAAATTTTTGAAATATTTTATTTCTTCTCTAGACTGCTGTAGTCACCCATAAGCTTTACTTGAGAATAAATGTTTTCATGTATCCAAAGATAACCCACTTTTAAATATCAGATAAATGTATTTTCTGCATTATAGAAACCAGATATTTTCTCAGTCATAATTTTTAAATTGCATTACTGTCTGACATCATACTGCTAGCTGGAGAGAGAAAATACATTTGTTCGAATTTAGTTTAATACGATTTTATGGTTTAAGAGACTGCTTCAGTGAGTCTCACATACAACAGCTCTGCAAAAATGCTAACCTAAATTTTCAAAGTTCTGTTTTCATTTTAAAATATTATCATAGTCTAGACACTTCCGCATCCTCAAGGATAGGAACTCTGTAAAGGCTTTTAAAGCTGTCAAAGTTTTATGCACAGAAATTCACTGCGGGCTAGAAATACTCTGCATACAGAGAAAGACAGCTGCAGCCACTACCTCTTATAGCCTCAATGCTTCCTGGAAAGAAAATGAAATTCCCATTAAAACTAACTATCTTTCCTGCTAGACCGATAACGTTTCTCCACAAAGATTTATATTCTAGGTTTATATAACACAAAAGGGATATTACTCTTTAGGAAAAAAAAAGAAAAAGGAAAAAAAAATCTGTAGTTAAATCACACATGCTTATACTATTCATTATTTCTGTCATTAACAGTGATCTTGTTCCTTGACTTCAAAACTGGTAATAGTAACAATTGCTTGAATTTAAGTAGATGTCATACCATGAGGAGCCTCCAAAATACATAGCTGCAATATTTCTGCTAGACTGCATGAGAAATGGGTGATCAACCATTTTGCTTGCCATCTATTTTGGAAGAAGAAAGATTGAGATTTGCAATGATTTTCTACACTTTCATAAGTCATGATGTGCTTTTAATTTCTACAGTACTGTGGTGATCATTGCTGTAATGTCTAAGCTGACAGTTTAATTTCTTTTCAAAGTTTTAAAAAATTCCATTATCTTGTTGCCATGCTTCTGCACTTATAACTGCAAATTTAAATGCAAGGAAAGCAATCCGGCTTCTCTAGTTATGGCTAAATAACATTATATGACCTTTCAGTAGAATTAAAAAATCATTTTTTAAGCATTTCTTAACATGCCAGGTAAGAAAAGGGAAGAGCACAAAGTGCCCTGCCCCTAGACAGAGTTCTAAGTTGTTTGTGTGGAAGTAGCACTGACCATAGGTCAACTACTTAACACTGAACAAGTAGAAGTTCAAGTTCTCTCCTATCTGGCATGTAAAAGGAGGTTGCCCTCAGGCTTGTACATCTATTCAGTTACTTAGGTGTCTGCTACAGCATTCTTGTAGAAGACGAAGTAGCTCCTAACACAGCAATCTTGACCTCTTGAGTATTTCCTTCAAAATTAGGGAGCGATGACCAAACGTCAGTGAATGAGTCACATCAGCACCACTTCTTCACTCATGTTGTGCTGTAAAGCCTTGACTAAGTACAGCACTGACTCACTAAGTGAAATGAATGAAAAGGTTGGTTTGGAAACAAACACCAGGGTCCTTGGAGCTGAAGTGGGAACAGGGG
This sequence comes from Dicrurus megarhynchus, assembly GCA_013399195.1. Taxonomy (NCBI): domain Eukaryota; kingdom Metazoa; phylum Chordata; class Aves; order Passeriformes; family Dicruridae; genus Dicrurus; species Dicrurus megarhynchus. Next base: position 178,540 of record VXAD01003966.1, read on the forward strand.
GTGTGTGGGTGTGTTTGTGTGTGTTAGTAGCCAGCTTGTAGTCTCCATCTGAGTCAATGGAGAGGTTTTACAGATGTTTTCAGGGATACACAGCTCTTCCTGGAAGAAGCAGTTGCTTTTTAAAATCTAACTGCCTCTGTTTTTCCCCAAAGTACACAATGACTTACTGGCACAGGAATGAACTGCAGTTACTGATTTACTACCAGCTCCTTATTCCACTGTGGTCCACTATTCCTTCATGAAAACACAATACAAGCCCATAACTTTGGAAACAAGTTTTATTTAATTTTGCCGGCCAACATTACCTTCAATTATAAATCAGCATTGTAAAGCCAATTTTTAATATCTTTTTGGGGGATCTAGTAGTATTTTGGGTTTTGGACATTTCCTACCTTCTGAATGTGGTATTACCCAGAGAACAGTGTGTCAAAGAAATAACAAAATGTAATACTTATATATTCTTTTCACAAGAGATCAGCTCTATGACAGGGATTCTCAAAAGCAAGAAGGAACCAGATAAGCCATATATCTGTCAAGGAATAAAGATTCTCCCAGAGCACACAGATAGCTAAGAACATTACTGAAGACCTGGCTTGTGAAATATATTAATTTTGTTCAGTTCAATCCACAGATCCACAGACCTCTGCTCAGCTAGCTCGAAAAGAAGTCAGATTCTTCTGGCATGGATTTTATAAAAAAGAGAAGTACATGGAACTGTTATTACACAGAAACTATCACACAGTCATATTATGTAGTGCACTTTTACACAGTGTATCCAAGTCTAGTTTGAGCAATGAGATGCATCTAGCTCTCATATAAATGAAAGAGATTATTATTTTTCAGGGGGGAGGGGTTAACATTAGATCAGCACTAACAAAGGACAATATTTAGTGCCAGATATTGTTGCCTTGAGCAACACACACAAAAATATGCACACATTTTGCTGAACACAGTGAGCAAGCAGACAGTTCTTTTGGATGAATAGAATATTCAAACTACAAAGAGTTTAATTTAAAAAAAAAACGTTAAAAAATAAAGGCACTGAGTTGATTATGAATCTCAGTCATTCTGCTTTTAGATTAATTTGGAGTTTACATCCAAAAGTATTATTTTGTTATGCTGCTACTTATGGTTTTACGATTGCATTTTTCTGATGTTGCTTTGCTTCTTCGGAAGTCTGCCTACTCTTGCACACAAGGAATAAAGAAAATTGACCTTGTAAAGGGAAAAAGGAATAACAATGACTCATATCTTCTAAATGCACAAGATGAGAACAAACTTCCTTTTCTAGGATTAGAGTATTTCCACTTACCATTACCAGGTAGAATTTATAATGAATAAAAAATGATACTTTGTGCAATTTTATTTCTTTTATAACTTTTATTAAATACTTAAAAGTGTGATTTGAGTCAGAATAATGGGTGGAAACTTCAGTGTGTTTCAGTTTTCTAATGCCTTTATTACAAGTGTAGAATATGTAATTGGTGCATGCAAGTAAAGTCAGAGGTTGCATAATAAACAAATTTAACCTTTAAGGAAGAAGTTATCATCTTTTATAAGTCTTATTGCTTGGTAGTTTTTAGGTTTGTCTGGTTTTGCATTCCTGTTACGTCTTGCTAGAGTATTTTTATACTCCTTATGCTCAAAATATGAAAAATGCAATTTATGTTTTTACAGAGTAATGAAGACAAAGATATGCTTATGTACTGTTAAACTTTGGCTTCAAGGAAAACATTTCTTTCTGTTATAGAGATAGAAATGAAATAACTGCCTATAAAATTATATGCACTTAGTTATCTAAATTGCCTACTCTGAACACATTTAAAAAATTATAATTATATTTTCTGCATTTAGAACATAATTTCCAATAGGTCACCTTGCATAAGTCTATTCCCTCATGCTTTAGCACTCTCTTCCCTGTTTCAGCTCCTTGAATAAGAATCTCTATTGATTTTGAATTAATTACCAAGTTACCAGCAGGCTTAATGGATGATTTGAGATGTAAACACTATGATCTGAAATTCTGAATCTTGTTATTCACATTACAGCCTAGTTTCTGTTATCCTTTCTCGTGTTGAATAATGTTATCTCTCACATGATCCTAATGACTTTAGTATGACTATTTCTAAAAAAGCTCCTACACATACAAGAATGGGATCAGTATCTTGTGGTTTAAAAGAAGCTCTTCTTATTTCTGTATTACTGTTCTATATTTCTGCATTAAGGGAGTGGAGCCCCTCTCCTATGGGGAAAGGTTGAAGGAGCTGGGGCTATTCAATCTTGAGCAGAGACAACTGAGAGGGGCCTTCATCCATGTCTGTCAGTGCTTGCAGGGAGGGGTCAGAGCATGGACCAGGCTCTGCTCGGTGGTGCCCAGCAATGGCACAAGAGACAAAGGGAGAAACGGATGCACAGAAAGTTCCTCCTGAACATGAAGAAGAACTTCTTCCCTGTGCAGTAATCAGACACCGGAACAGATCACCCAGAGAGGGTGTGGAGTCCCCCTCACTGGAGACGTTCCAGAACCATCTGGATACAATCCTGTGCCAGGTGCTCTGGGGTGATCCTGCTTATGCAGGGGTTGGACCAGATGACCCACTGTGGTGCCTTCCAACCTCAACCATTTTGGGATTCTGGGATTCTGTGATATGAGAATATAAATGTTTTCTCTGTCTTACTAAAGAGATAAAGACACGAGAAAAGACAAAGGACTTTTGGTATGTATGCAACATAGCATTGCATAGAAATATTTGATAGCTGCACTCATGCTCAAGGATGAACTAATTGTTGTTCAAATGCAAATCTCTTCTTCCTGAAACAATTTTTTGCCCCTACAAGTTATAGACAATAAGGTCATCAAAAGCCCTTCTTCTGATTAATAAAGAGAGAAGTGGATTCAGGGAAATGTGAAGAAAGAGTCCTGACAGGCTGAGGAGCCCTTCTATTGCCTGCCCATTGATGGGGTATCCAATGCAACCTGTATTTTTCACCAAGAGACTAAATAGACAGTTTATCTGAACAGCAATACCTGCTTTCTGAGAAAAGAACCTGTAGGGAACATCTGTCATTTAAAATGTTGACAGGTATCATTGCTGGTAAAGAGCTTATTTCCAGGCTATACCACTTCTGTTAATTTTTTCTGGTTTGGACTGAAAAGAGTTTTTAAAGGAAACAAGTGAAGACAACAAAAAATGTATACATGATGGTAAATATGAAAATAAACTAACTGTGTAATATTTGTCCACTTTTCAAAAGGAAAAGAAAGCAATTAAATTTTAATCCTGTTTAATAACTTTCACTTGACATCTTCTGACACAAAAGGGACAAAGACAGCAGTTGCTACAAAAAACTTACGGAAAACACTTCACTGAGTTGAATTCAGTGCAGTGAATTGCAACTTCGGCAATTTGTTGAATTTGACCTTAAATGTTAATGTTTAGATGAATGAGATTTACATGCAAGGAGCAAAACAAGACACCAGTAAGGTGACTTAAAGCAAAAGCTACATGGAACTACTTGGAAATAATTTCTCCATTATTTTCTAATTGCCATGTTATCAGCAATTAAATACTATAACCTAAAGTTTATATCTTCCCCCTATGTAAGGATGGTGCACAAAAATATCATGGCTGTTTCACCAATGTCAAGTCTTTTGAGTCTGGAACTCTTTTTTGTGGTTACTTAGACCTTATTTCTTTCTCTACTTGTCAGTTATTTTTCCATGGATCTCTAAGTTTCAATAAAGATACACCACACCTGACATAGGGACTTCAATGCGGACATCACATTTTTCTCAGTTCAAAACACTACCCTCTCCAGTAAGAAGGGGTGGGGAAAAAAAAACCACATGAAAGTGAGAGCAAATTACCTTTAATAGGGAACACAGGACCAGACTCATCCTTCCCACCACCAAGGCTGATAGCACTCAGGCCTTTAAATTACTAATCTAACAAATGCTGTTCATCCAGGACCAGTCTGAAAAAGAAATAGGACACTAAAGCTGATTATTTAGTTATTATTATTTGTCAACTGTATTTTGGGGGGTTTCATGTTTCCCTTACAAGGATCACCAGCAAATTTTTATCACTATACATTAAAATCAAACATTAGTTGAGACAGCACAGGATGGTTGCAGAACTAACACTTTTTGTACCTTAACAACAAAACCGTACCCTTGGAATCAGAAGTTTACATTCAGAGGGGATATTTCATCCATATATCAGTGCTTTCTGTTTCAGTGGGGTTTGGTTGCAAGGGATTTAGATACCTTTCATCTCTTCAAGAGATGCATAACTCTTCTGAAAGAAGGTATCCTGAACATAAATGAGGCTTCCAAAATGTCTTTTAATTTTTAACTACATCATATGCTTCTCTCAACAACAAAATTTAAAAGACACAATGGAAAATCTGATTTTTGCTCCTTGCTACTTTTCTTTCATGTACTCACAAGTTTATTTTATATACTTGGTCACAGGGGTGTTGCCTGAAAGTGGTGCAACTGCATCATTTTTTACAGTGTGGATTTGCATTTATGCACCCAATTGTGAAATGACTTCTCATTCATTAAGATTCATTAAGATTGCTTTCCAAATTTATCTAAATTAAGTAAATCTGATCAAAGAGACATGACTTTTTTGTACATGGTAGGAAGGGGTTGCACATTTCTCTTCACCATGAATAGATTTTTATCTTCATATCTGAGATATTACCCTGGAAGTTTGTTAGTCGGATGGCTTCTGTTCAGAATTGACTCAGTTTACTGACCTGGGCAGGGACTCTTGTATAGCAGTTCACAGGAAATCTGAATAGTCCAGTTGGATACAGACACTCACAACTGGAAATTATAGAAGTTTTATCTGAATAAATATGGTAAAATTAGGATTTTAAACATTTTTCATCTTACCAGATCAGAATGCCAAAGTCTGAATGTTAAAGTCATACATATAATGAAGACACCATCCAGAATGAGACTTATAATTTTATATAACATTGCCATGCTCATTTATTGCCCTTATCTTACAGGACTACATGCAAGTGTAGGTTCAGAAGAGAAAAATCAAAAGAATTTTAATTCAAATATTTTAATATTGTTTCAAAGCTGTAAATTTAAAACTGACAATGAGCATGTGCTGATATTAATTACTGTACCATAAAATATTGCTTTTAAACCATTTTTGGTACTTTAAAAATGGTAATAAATTCAGAAATACGAACTGCTGAACAGCTGTAATAGAAGATACTAGAAGGGAAATGAAAGCACGGGCATGGTATATCTTTATTCCATACTAGTGATGCATGGAAGTATAACTGACAAGTAGCTATTATGATGTTACAGAAGAGAAAGAAATGAAGATTAAGTAACCACATCCTTTATATTGACAAGAAAATAAAAATATGAGAAATGATGTGGACTTATCACTACACACAGTAGTTTACACTTAATGCTCTAATAATCCAGACACTTTCTGAATTGTCTCTAGCCCCTCTAAACAAACTATATATACACACTGGGCAGAGAATGGATTAAGACCAGCCCTGTCAAGAAGGACTTGGGGGTGCTGGTGGTTGAGAGGGTGGACATGCCCCAGCTGTGTGCTCTGGAAGCCCAGAAACCCCCGTGTGCTGCGCTGCACCCAAAGCCCCGTGGGCAGCAGGGCAGGGAGGGGATTCTGCCCCTCTGCCCCGCTCTGCTGAGACCCCACCTGCAGTGCTGCATCCAGCTCTGGGGTCCCAGCACAGCAAGGACAGGGACCTGCTGGAGCCAGGGCAGGGGAGGCCACCAAGATGATCAGAGGGATGGAGCAGCTCTGCTATGAGGAAAGGCTGGGAGAACTGGGATTGTTTTCAGCCTGGAGAAGAAAAGGCTTTAAGATGACCTGATTGTGGCCTTTCTGTACCTCAAGGGAGCCCACAAGCAAGATGCAGAGAGGCTATTTACAAGGGTCTATAGTGACAGAACAAGGGGGAATGGCTTCAAACTGAAAGAGAGTATGTTTAAATTAGAAACTGGAAGAAATTCTTCCCTGTGAGGGTGGCGAGGATCTGGAACAGGTTTCCCAGGGAAGCTGTAGATGCTTAATCCCTGGAACTGTTCAAGGCCAGGTTGGATGGGGCTCTGAGCAACCTGGTCCAGTGCAAGGAGATGCTGCCCATGGCAGGGCATTGGAACTAAAGGATCTTTAAGGTTCCTTCAAACTCAAATCATTTTATGAATCTCTATTTAATCGTCTCTCTTACATAACACAGCAAGACAGAAAAACACTTGAATGTTAACTGACGGAATGGAGCTACTACTGAGGAGCTCCACGCTGATGACTTTATTCACTACAAGCCACACAATCCACACACGTACAGAAGACCCAGAAACATTCTAATTAGAGGAGCATCACACTGGTATAGATTTTAGATAAAATGTCAAGTACTGTCCTGATCATTCTTTGGCTAATAACAAACCACAAACAGCTACACATACCGGAGGATGAATGTGTCCAATTATTTCTTTGCTTAGATTTCTATTTTTTTTTTTTTTT
>VXAD01003966.1:185085-260993 GCA_013399195.1 Dicrurus megarhynchus
TTTTTTTTTTTTTTTTTTTTTTTTACACAGTATCTGAGCAGGCTGGTGCATTCTGAAAAGAATCTTACAACGCCCAAGCATTGGATGCAGAGACTCACACAGTCTCTCTGACGACTCAAATTGAAGAATGCCTTCCCACTCCATAATATTTCCTTAGAATACTTCTAATACTGAATTATTGTAGTAGCTTAATCTGTGATTCCACAAACTTTCATAAAGCAAACAGTTTACCTCTGAGGATAGGAATCTCTCCTACATTAAAAAGGCTGTGCAAGTATTCTTAATCCCAGGTGAAACAGTGCTTCATCTGGTGTCTTATTTTTAGGTTATTTATTTGACTGGAACAAAGTCAGTTTAGATTTGGATATCCTAAAACACCAGCCAAGAGACATACGTGAAGAAACTGGCCTGCTTGAGCACATCCTTTGTTGCTCTCCCTGCCTGTGCAAATCAGACCTGCTGCCTTAGATGAAACTCAACAACAAAAAGCAATGCAAGCTGGAGGCTTTCCAAAAAACCTATTCCAAAGTACTGAGCTCCTTAATGCAGGAGATGTCAAAAAGATTATGTCATGTTCCTGTGTTTTAACACAGAATTGGCTTATCTCCTTGCAGAGAAAACTCTCAGAGCTGGACTGAGATGTGGTCCCTTGCTGGTGCAAGCACACAGCATGTCAAACACTCTAAATTTACATAGCAATTTAGTAGAGGAGGACAAGCTGCAAAACCAAAGATCAACAGATCTGATACGGAAACAAATTTCATGCTGAAGGTTCTCAGGTGTTTGTAGCAGCACTGCCAAATGAGAAATATGATTTGATAGAAATTTGATTCTGATTAACTACTTGTCATGGGTTAGCATAGTTTAAGTTTTTTTTTAAGGAAGGCTCCATCAGCCCCAGAAGTGATTTTTTTGCAAAGAGGTGCTTACAGCTTTCTCTAGACCTGACAGAACCAATCAACTGGCTAGTTTGAATATTGGCAACTTTTAAAGCCACTTAAGAAGCTTGACACGCCTCTGTGATCCACATTTAAGAATGAACAAACCCCGGGAAATCTCTCTCGCTTCCGGCTTTCGGACAAGTAACTGGGGGGGAGCCCTGCTCGGCATGGCCCGGCCAGACCAGGAGACAGCCACCCTGGAGCGGCCCTGTTCCACCTGCGGCCCGGCCCCCCCCAGCCCTGCTCCGTGCGGGCCAGGCCCTTCACCCAGTGCGGGCTGCTGCCCAGCAAGGAGAGATAAGCGAATTCCAGCTGCAAGGCCCGGGTGAGATTAACTCTTTTAGTGCTATAAGATTTCTCCCGAACAGATGAAGCCTGCAGACATCAATCCTCTCCCAAGTCAGAGGAAAGGGAAAGATGAAGGCGCGTGAAGTAAACAGCACAGAGACACCAAAGTCAGTGAAGAAGGAAGAGCTGAAACCCTGAAAGAGGAGAAAGAAGAGATGCTTCTCCTGGAGGCTGAAATTCTGTTGTAAGGCTATGGTGATGGACTGTAATATATCAGTGTACCCGTTGTAATTTCATGAAAGCATGGGGGGTAGATGTTCAAACCTCAAACATGAGTAAAAGTACCTGTGCTTAATTAAGCAACTGTTGAAGTAGCTGTGATTTAATGAGAAGTTTTAACAGAGAGAGTTGAAAGTGATGAAGATTCTCTTGCTGCCAGAGAAGAGGAAGACCTCTGTTCCTAGAGATGAAGATGCACCCACAGATAGGTAAAGAGAACTTTTGTTTCTGAACAGCTCATCCTTAAAATGGTACCCCATTAGCTAAAGATGAAACCCTCGACAGCAGTTGTGGGGAAAGCTGCAAGTCGAGGGAAGGGACTTTCACAGGCAAGCAGAAACCATCCCGGGCGGCTGCCTTGCTGTGACACTGAGCCACAAGAGAATTGTTTAACTGTTTTCTTGTGGAGATGTCTCCATAGCATGAGCAAGAGAGACTCCTCTCCCTAAGTGAACTGAGAAAGGTTATTATAGAGATGGTAAACTGACTGAAAAATCTCGAGGGTTGTTTTTTTTTTATGTTGTCGGTGGGAGGGGGGAGGAAAGTGGGGGGAGGAGAAGTGTTCTGAAGGTTTAGCCTAACCTTTTTTTCCTGCCTTTTAGTTCGGTTAATAAACTTCTTTATTCTTTTAAGTTTTGTGCCTGCTTTGCTTTCTCCTAATTCTTATCTCACAGAAGGAAAATAATTAGGTAATGGATATTTTGAACCAAACCATTACACTAAATTGGTGTTTCTGCCCGGTTAATAAACTGAACCCACTACACTACTGTTTTCCTGCAACTTCACTCTCACAAAAAAAGGGAAGATTTTGACTTGGGGTAGGTGCTGCAGTGTAAGCCTAGGCAGGACCTGTATTTTAAGATGCACTTGTCCCTCATAGTGTGAAGCCTCCTAAACCCACACATTTGCCCTTCAGTGGTACCTCCTGGGCTTGTCACACTGCTCCTATGGACATGAGCATAGCACACAGTGCCCGAGGGCAAGAGAGTACAGTGATCCTGACCAGGAATAATAAACAGTATTTAAAATTTCCCTTCACAGAGCCTGAATACTTTTCTTACTGGGACTATAGTAAACCAAGTAATCCAAACTGGGTGATGAATACAGTTTTCATTCTGTCTGTCCTCCAGGCACAGTCAATCTTCCTTTCCCATCTCTGAGATGGCTAGCAAAGAAACTTGTGTTCAAAAGACACATGGATTTCCACATGAACAATGCTAGCTAAATTGCTAGTTAAAATGCATGAGTGGTGTGATGTTCTGAGACTTTGCAGAGAAACAAGATTGCTTATCACATGTAACTGTCATGGCAAGCCACACTTTCAACTAGAGAAGTGCTGCTGCTAATCACAATGGACAAAAGGAGCCCCTTAATGCAAATTACTACCCTATCATTCAGTGGGAGATTTTCTAGCTGAAAATCTGTGTGATAGAACATTACATAAAAATAATGTGTGAATACTAAAATGACAAAATGTTCAATAATGTGTAATTTCTACCTAGAGAGTCATCAAAGCATTCTGTTGAGCTGCTTGTAAAGATCAGTTTTCTTTTTAAGCACTTAGGTACTACAAATGGTGGGGGCAAATACAATGAAGGAGTCCAGACAAAATTCTATAATGAATGGATCATTTAATAGAGATTCACTAAGGTGCTGTCCACTACAAATGACACCCTTAAGAATCAAAAACCACCATGTTGAAAACCATTTCTCATAGCCCTGAAGAGCAGCTGTGTGTCAAATGAAAGAAACCCCACCTCAATATTTTCCTCAAAATGCTATTGATTGTATTTAGTCAGGTAAATATTTTGGCAAAAGAAATATGTTATTTTTAAAATAGCTTTACATGCTTTTCTAGATATACTTTTCTCTTGACTTGAAGGCTGCTCCTGTAGCAGGCATCAAATATGACATTCTGGTTTAACTAAAGTTAAGAGAAACTTTAGTCTTCACCTTAGAAAAAGGTAAATGTTGAGCTAAAACATAAAAGCATAAAAATTTGCTAGTGGTACTGTGCTTGCTGTTCCATGGCGTTTGCACTGAATGAAAGATTGCTTCAAATAAATACAAGCTCAGTTATTTTAAATGTATCTCTCCCTTAACACTGAATGAGAATGACTACTTAGAGAATGTACAAAACAGTCTTCATAATATATACCCAGGAAATCAAAAAGAAAACAATTTATTTGTAGAAAGAGTTGTGGGCATTCGAGTTTAAAGTCTGCATCAGTGTAACTGCACCATTCATTGTCACTAGATTACAGGGTATTTTAGGCATTTTAGGTAGCAGGAATGCAAACAAAAGGTGGCAATCAATATTCTCTTCAAAGAACTATGAATCAGATACCAACAATTTGATTAAAATTATTCTCTAAAAGCCACACTATTACTTCACTGCGATAAAATATCCTGAAACAGGTTAATAAACATAAACATTAATCTAAATTAATTTAATTCTCTGCTTCTCAAAGCATGATAAAAGCTTCAGTAACAAGCATCTTTATTCTCAAGTACATAATCTGACAGGGAAAAAAAATTGGTTTTCCAGTACTGAGACTGGAAGGTACTCATATTGTGAAAGAAACTAGTTAGGGATAAGAAGTCTCTCTTCTTTTCTAGAAAAATTTATGGAAGACAGAGTTTAGTAAGCTAAAGAGAATTAGGAAGGTAAAGAAAAAGCAAAATTGTTAGAAATTGGATAGATACATACAATCAAAAATAACTGAGTGCTTTTATGACATGGTTAAACCATATATTTTTTAAAGGGTTAAAAATACACAGAACTCCATATAGCATATTACGTTGTGAATGCTGTGGATCAACAAAGGATGAGTAAACTGGCATATCTAATGTTTAATGAAAATCTGTAAATGGTTGTTGATGGCCTTCAAAAGGTTCCCTTTGACATTACCTACAACTGAATGAGGTCCTTAAAATGAGAAGGCAGGCAGTAATTCTAAGCAGAGAACAAAAAGTGATACTGTTGGAATACTGCTTAGTAGCTCCTTGACTACTGTACTTGCCTGAGGAAAATATAGATTGAAGAACAAAAAGTATTTCCTTTTCACACTAGAGTGTTGACACTTATGTTAGTTAAATTCAGGAACAAGTTGATGCATGTAAAAGCAGCCTCATGGAAACTTCCCAGTACAGCATCCCAACCAGCTACAAAAATTTGTGTTACAAGTAAGGCATTTTGTAGTATCAGGGTGACAAAAGGAGTGGTTGGAGTTCTTGGTAAAGTAAGACAAGACCTGTTTTCAATACATAATTTAAATTTGTGTGGGAGTGGGGAGAATACTGCTGTGCACTTTGAGCCCTATAGGTGTAACAAGAAGGATTATGAATACTTCTTTAACTTGTTGAGTCAAAAGACTAAAGTCAGTAACATGAAAAAAGACTTCATGGAGTCGGGATTTTACTTTGCACATTTTATCAGAGAACCAGAGGAGTCTGCAGGAGGCAGTGTCCTCATTTTTGCAAGCAGAGAGGCAATAAATGGTCACAGACACAACACAATTCAAGGACATCACTGAGATAAGCCCTAGTCCTTCCATTTCCCCAAGCCAGATCAGTAGACTACACTGCTTTTTGAGGACAGTTGATAACATAATGTACAGAATATAGCGACAAGTGCACTGATGGATGAGGTGCCATGTAATCTCTCCTCAGCTGACATTTATTAATAAGAAATTGACTCTATATATATTGAACAATTATTATTTATGAAGTATCTTATTTGTGGGTTCAACAAGAGAAGGATGAAAATATTAAACAGGGAAAAATTTATTTGAAAATATAGCCTGCCTTGCAACTTGCCTTAGAACATCGCTAAGAAAGCTGGAGTTTAAAAGGGACAACTGCGTTGGTCAAGTCTGGCCAAGTACTTACCCTGGGGGAAAAATGAAAATCCAAGAAAGCACTTTTTTTCCTTCTCCCTCTTCCCAATACATCAGCATGTAAGTGAAATCTGTTATAAACTAAAAATTAAAAACTAAAAATTAAAAAAAAGAACACCCCCTCCAAAAGATAAAAAACCAAACAAACCCAAAGACAAAACCAAACAAGCAAACATAAACAAGAAGAAAAAAGTGAAATAAATAGGAGGGAGAAAATATCTGTATGAGCTATTAATGCTCTGAATTAAGACATCTAAACTGGTAATCACCATGGTTTTCAGTTTTGCTCCTCAACAGGAGAGTTTGAGATGATGAAAAGTGCTGATCAGAAAGCTTCTCATCAGTAAGATGCCAGATTGACTCAGAAAAAAGAAGGAACGGCTCAGAAGTTGATCAGAGCTACAGTATGAGAGAGAACAGTTTGGGGCTAACAAACCTGTCAGAACAGAAAAGATGCACAAGTGAAAAAGCTCATGGATTGTAGATGAAAGCAATCCTGAAGAAAATTATAGTGCCAAAGCCCAGCAGAACAAGGTAACTGTAGGATCCAGTTATTAAGGTTCTTAGAAATGCCTCTGCCTGAATTAAGGTGCAAACAAGACCATATGCAAGTGACAATAGTAAGGGTTTTATTTGATGAATAAAATCATCATAAATAAATAAAATATAATAAAAAGAAATATTTTTATAGAATAAAATAAAATAGTAAAAATTTTGATGAGAGGGAGAGAGAGAGTAAAGGAGAGACAGGAAGACAAAGACATAGAGAATAGGTGGGGGGGGGGGACAGAACAAAGGTGACAGAGACAGAATAAGGAAAATATCACCACTCCATGGATCCCAGCGATGCTCCAGTGATCCTCTCCAGCTGGTCTTCATGGTAGCGCATGTCCCCCCAGAAAGTGAAGAATCCAATGGGTTAATATACGCTCAGGCCATGTGGGAAAGCCCAGGCACCTCCCTGGAAGGGGGGGAGTTTGCCACTGTCTCTTGCTACAGACTCCAGGTTTGTTGCATCATGGGCAGTCCTGTGGTGCAAGGCTTCAGGAATGACTCTGGGGGGCACTTTGGGGGGTCTTTGATGGATTATAACACCCCCTCAGCTGCCTCTCACATGAATGTCCCATGGATGTGGCCTTGCCAGGGTTGGGGGTTCCACAGCTGGGCTGGTTTGTGTAAGGGAGGATGGGTGTTCAGTGCCCCTAAGCAGAGGTTACAGCCGAAACCTCCTCCCCATCCCCCTGCCTCATTTCAGGAGGGAGCCTGTATAAACCTGGCTTCTATGGGCTGTAGTCTCCCCCACCCCAAACTCAGCCAGGGATGAATCTTAGCACGGCTGCTGGGTTTGCCTCACATTTTTTTTCTTTGTTTACTTGTTTGTTTTTCCCTGGGCCTGAGGTTGATGAAAGAATGGGTTTTCCGTTTATCTGATCTCAGTAGGTTGACTTACAGTCTCAAGTTCTTCAAGGAGGTTTCTGTGGTTGTAGTTTCTTTAAAACTTTATAGCTGTGTTTGAGGCATGAACTATTTTCAGTCTCTGACAGTAACACAGAGGTCAAATACAGATTTTTGCACTCCTACTGGGACTCCTTCTCAAGCAAAAACACTCCTAGACTGAGGCTGTAAACATCACTCAGCTACTTCTTATGGAATGAGGGAACACATCCTTAAGTACACAAAATCCACTATCCCAGTAGTCCTTACAAACTGGAAAAATGGACTGAAATGGTACCAAAATAACTTATAGACAGATACTTGGGTATGAAGGCAAAGTCCCATCTGTTAGGCCATTTACTAATCTATCCTTTTTAAGCTGCTATATTTTAAGTAAATTATTCAATATAAATAGTGATGGGGAGAAAAATATATAGAAGGAAAGTATGTAAGTTATGTCTCTGCTCGCCTTTACTTCCTAATCCAAAAGTATACGAGAGAATGATTGTCCCTAACTTCATGTAGAAATACACAAAAGCCAGAAGGCAAAGACATCCTTTCCTGGGTCATGGGTTGTGGTTTCAAGCCCTTATTTTTATACAGTTCCTTTTGGTGTTTTTTTGAGAGAAAAAGGAAACTCATTATAGACATGGAGCCAAGGATTTCTTTGTGACATATTTAAAATCATAACAATACAATATAATTTAACTAGACTGATACTTATCATTGAAATGCAATGGTTCAAATTACTACAAGAACATATAAGTAGTAATAACTTTGAAATTTTTATGCAAAAATCTTAGGACAACTTGCCTTTTTCCTGTTAGATGTTTTGTCTAAGCCCTAAGTTGCAGAATGAGAATCTGGGGGTGCTACAGTGAGTCACCATTGTCCCCAGGTCTTACTGGGAGACTTGTGATGGTACTGCTCAGGTCTCTGCCTCATATCTTTGTAAATTATGTCTGAATGTTTTTCCTTGTTTGTACTTTTTCTGGGTATTCTCAGTCCAAAAAGTATACCTTCCATGAGAAAGAAAAAGCAAACATAAGAAAAAGTCATATCATCAATCACAGAACCATAGAATAGCCTCAGTTGGAAGGGATCATAAAGACCATCGAGTTCCAGCCCCCCTGCCACGGGTAGGATCTCCTTCTGCTAGGCCAGGTTGCTCAGAGCCCCATCCAGCCTAGCCTTGAACACTTCCAGGGATGGAGCATCCACAGCTTCTCTGGGCAACCTATGCCAGTATCTCACTATCCTCACAGTAAGGAATTTCTTCCTACTATCCAATCTAAACCTACTCTCTGTCAGTTTGAAGCCATTCCCCCTTGTCCTGTCACTCCAGGCTCTTGTAAATAATCTCTCTGCATCTTTCCTATGGGCTCCCTTCAGGTACTGGAGGCTACAATTTGGTCACCCCAAACTTTTTCTTTTCAAGACTGGACAATCCCAATTCTCTCAGCCTTTCCTCATTGTTGAATTCAAGTTCCTTCGTTCTGCTTCTTCCTGTTTTATGTACTAAAGACTGCTATTGAACCCAGGGTTTTGGTCATTCTAGGAACTGGAAATGTTGTAGCTTTTCCTCATAGGAGAAATAAAAGATAGATAGATAGATAGATAGATAGATAGATGGATGGATGGATGGATGGATAGATAGAGTGTGAACATTCAGAGGAAAGTGTGAAATCACTGGAAAATTCAAAAATGTGTATGCACACAAAATATTGTTGAACTCAAGAATCTTCCTTTCTTTTTTTCTGGCACTTCAAACACTATTAGACTCATTACCTTGATAAACACCCTTGATCCTCTCTATCCTTTCCCCTAGTTATGCTTCTCCTGTCTTTCTCTTCTCCCTGAAGTTTCCATCATTCTGTCTTTCTGTTGTCTTCTTCTCTAGCAGGATACCTGCAAAACCTTTCTGTGCCTATACACACCAGAGCATGTACAACCCACTACCTAATTTCAGCCTGGCTGAAAGATAAAATTTTATTATGTTTCTACAAAGGTTGTGAAAGAGGAAAGCCAGGTACAGCAAGGAAGTCACTGGGCATGGTGCTGAATAACAAGCTCAAGCATTATTAGAGTCCAGAGAATCTCCAAGAAAAAGGACATTACAAGTGGTTCCATTCCAGAAAATAATTTATTCAGAGCTCACACAGTCTGGAACAACAAAGGCAATAAAACTTCATTCTTGCAGGTGATGTGAGCTACTTCTTTCATGTTAGTTCTATCTGGGAAGCAAGGGAAGACTAAAATATAGCCTTATGTATTGAGAAAGCTCTAACAGCCATATCTTAATCCACATATATTTTAGTGGGCTTAGTTTTGCATTGTTTGTCCATGTTTTCTTTTTATAGTGCTAATCCCCCTCTGAACTCCATGAAATTACCAATTTAAAATTGCAGTAAGCATCATTCAAGTTTTTACCACATCAATTCCCACTGAAATATTTTCCAGGAGACAAGGTTTGTACTGTACCATTGTCTTCTGTCCTTTGAAACCACGGTTACTGAAATTAAGTATTAGATTTTTAATATCTCTTACAATCTGTGACAGGTACTTTATTACCTCAACCTTTTCAATATTCTGAGTGTTGGTTGCTCTGTCTTTCCCTTCCATACAGTTTACAGCCTCACTAAATTGTGTGAAAAAAGGTACTGGCCAACAAGCCAAACCACAAAATATTAAAGCTGAAAGACAAAAGGTCAAAACTTTCAAAATCCCCTGTCCCATTTTATGTATTTCAGGAATTTTAATAAACTCAGAAAGAATCCTTGGTTTTATGTAATTTTAAATAAAAAATAATTATTGAAGGATTTTTTTAAAAGAGATAGCTGAGTCTACTTTGTTGATTTTTCAATTAAAAATATAAAGAAATTTTAAGGTCCTTTTCCATTGTTCATCAAAATAATACTCCTTTTTACCAAAGATAAAAATTTTCATTTTCAAACATTTCTCATAAAAGCAAAGAAAATGAAGGGCTGGTTTTGTAAAACTGCAAAATGAGATTCCACTGGTGATTCCATCTCTCCATCCCTTCTTCTGTAATAGGACGTAAACTGGATCAATTTGCCAAGTTTATGGAGATCCAGGTTTCAGCTCTGTCATGTTTGACAAGACGCTGTCTTCCAAACAAGCATACTCTGACTTCAGGGCATAGAACAGTTTCAGTCCTGTTTTACTGCAGCTTTCAAGTATTTGAATTCTCAGTAAGTCAAACGTCACGAAGATGCCTTGTAAGGATATGGTGTTGGAGATGTCATGGAAGTGATCCTTGTCCATGCCTCAGTAATAGCTTATTTTTGTGCAAAATGGCTTAATGTTGGAACAGTCTGCTCAGGGAAGTGGTGGAGTCACCGTCCCTGGAGGTGTTCGAGAACTGGACATGGCACTCAGTGCCATGTTCTTGTTGACAAGGTGGTGATCAGTCACAGGTTAGACCTGATGATCTTGGAAGTCTTTTCCAACCTAAATGATTCTGTTATCCTTTAAGTAAGACTACAACTATTCATCCTGCTTAGAAATAACCTACAAGCCTGTAACAATCCTTTTCCACTTTGTTGAAGAATTTTCTTGATGATTGTCTGAAACTGAGAAAATAATCTGGCAAAGGACTACATGTCAGTTCCTTCCATGTCTTGTTTCCTAGGCTCCAACTGAGGGGCACTGAAAAGGCAGGATTAGGGGAGAGAGGACCCGTGTCCTCATCACAGACTGAAGTGGAGCCTCATACACAGCTGTGGGCATCATCTGCCCTATGAGGATAATTTGGAGTTTGTCCTTTCCATCCTGTTCTCTCCCTCCTGTCCATGCAGCTCACAGTGAATAGCCCAGTCAAATCTGTGAGTAGCTGGGTATCTTGGGGGAAACTTCTGTATTTGGAAGGGAAGAAACAACCAGGTTCACAATGGACATCTGAATAGCTACAGGAAGACTCTTGGAAAATAATACATTTTGTTTACAGAAGGTTGTTCATCAGCAAAATGGCAAAATATAAAATATAAATTCATTCTTTTTTAAATCTCTTTTTCTTCACTAATTGAAAGACTAAAAATGATCTAGAGTGTTGGCATCTTCTGCTAACTTACTCATAAAATGAATCTCTTCACAATGAAGCTGTCTCTCAGGTCAAATTGCATTTCAGTAGCAGCAAAGAATTGAGTCTGCATTTTTTTTTACCCATTTTTCAGCTGCTTGCAAGGACAAGCACAGTGCTGTTAAAGAAGCACAGTTTCAGCATAACAGTCCAAATTCATCCATGCTTAACACCCCCATGAGTTGGAGTGACAGTTTTCAGCACAGAACAGATGCTTCCACTCTACGTAGCAGCATGAGCTACAAGTATAGCCAGCTCTCATAAATCTCATTTCTGAGAAAAAACAATTAAAGTTCATTAAATACCTGGATCATGCTGGATAATTTAATATGATAATAACCTTTTTTTTCCTAACTTTTAACTTACTATTTTAAAAAAAAGTGTACTGCAGATAATTTCTTTGGAATTTTGGGAGGGGTTTTTTTCTGGTGTACTGTAGTCTGATTTAAGTATATGTTTCATAAAATTAAATTAAAAAACTCAAAACTCTCAGCTTGAGACCACTAAAATGTATAAGATAAGTAAAATGTATAAGATAAGTAGGCTGGAACTTGCGTACAAACTCTGGACTTAGGTGACATTTTCATTGCTTTACCAGTGGGTAAATAAATAATTACCCTGCAAATCTTTAAGAAGGAGTCTTATTGCTACTCCCATTAAATAATTATGTAGCATCTGTTTCACTACATAGTTTTTGCCTTATGAAGTTCTTCAGAGTAGTTACATTAGTGACTACAAAATGCAGAGATACCCCAGGTGTCTGTAATATGCTGCAGGAGGTCACATCTGTATCCATGAGGTCCTGCACATGCAGTTTCATCTGTCTGCCCAGTAAGAAGAGGTTATCAGCTTGTGCACAGAACTGTATTGTTTTTAGAAAGCAAGCAAAGCTCGAACTGCATGGGTATATCAGAGAATCACAGAATTATAGAGACCTTAAAGCTCATCTCATTCCAATGCCCCTGCCATGGGAAGGGACACCTTCTACTAGACCTGGTTGCTCAGAGCCCCGTCCAACCTGGCCTTGAACACTTCCAGGGATGGGGCAGCCACTGCTTCTCTGGGCAACCTGTGCCAGGGCCTCACAGGGAAGAATTTCTTCTTCATATCTTGTCCAACCCTACTCCCTGTCAGTTTGAAGACATTGCCTCTTATCCTTTCACTCCAGGGCCTTGTAAGGAGTCTCTCTCCATCTTTCTTGTTGGTACCCTTCAAGTACTGAAAGGCCACAATTTGGTCACCCCAAAGCCTTCTGTTTTCCAAGCTGATAAAATCCCAATTCTCTCAGCCATTCCTCATAGCAGAGCTGCTCCATCCCTCTGATTAACTTGTTGTTCTCCTCTGGCCTGGCTCCAACAGGTCCCTGTCCTTGCTATGCTGGGACCCCAGAGCTGGATGCAGCACTGCAGGTGGGGTCTCAGCAGAGCGGGGCAGAGGGGCAGAATCCCCTCCCTGCCCTGCTGCCCACGGGGCTTTGGATACAGCCCAGCACATGGTGGGTTTCTGGGCTCCCAGAGCACACAGCTGGGGCATGTCCACCCTCTCACCCACCATTTATTACCGTCTCCCCCAATACCAACTTTTTTTATTGTAGAGAAGGCTTAAAGGGTCCTTTCAATATCATCAGAGCACATGTAACTAACAGGCATGGTATGCACCTTTTGATTATTCATATGAATGATGTTAAAAATGTGTAAATCAATTTTCCTGGAGAAATTAACCACCAAAATTAGCTAAGAGGAATGCAAGTTGGGTAGACAGCTACTTTTGCATGTCATCTGTGGAACTCCTCCAGATTGTTCTTTAAGTAAATGTATGAATATAATTTAAAAAAAAAGCAAGTGGTATTTTCTGTCACAGATTATGCCTGCCAAACACAAAGCTTGAATAAAAGTGACATTTATGAACACTAAATGTTTACAAAGTTCTTGACGTGCTCCTTGTGCAATTATCTTTCAACATTGCATTCTGACATGCAGGGAAGGCGAGAACAGCTGTTCATTTTATAGCCAACTGTTATTTTTTCTGTTACATAGATCTATCTATTTTCACAATTTTTATGCATCCACATACCCACATGCACAGATATATATGGACACAGAAGTACACACATCCGTACTTTTGCAGATAGATGTCAATAGCTGGGTAGGAGAATGAGCCTTCCCTGTGCTTCACAGTCTGTCAGTAAATACTGGAGCTGACACTCCTGGTGAATAGCTGGCTGAACTGGAATCAAATTAAGTACTGGAGATAGCCAAGTTTAAATATACTTTCTACAAGAAAAAGAAATCCACAGGATAAACCTTTGGATTTTTCCTGGTTTTGTTGTTTGTTTGTTTAACCTGCCATTCTTAATGAACCACATTTACTGTCTTAATGAATTTTATTTCCTCTTGCAGATCACTCAGGAAACAGAAATCTGGATTCAGCCATTTCACTCTCACCAATGATCCATTTCTCCATGTAGCATTGATCACTGTTGGAACATTTCATTTATCATGTGGGGAAGGGTATCAGACGTGGTCTACAGCAAAGTTGGAGTATTACACTAGATTAAGCAAATAAATCCTCATTTGAGAAACTTCCTCGTGATTAGCTCATCAAATAAAAGGATTGACTGGGTTCATAAGTTTACTCTGGCCACCTAACATAGCTGAGACAACATGACATATTTGAAATATTTGTACCCTAGCTGCAGCTGTCCAGCACAGAGCCAGTCTGCCCTTTCAGCTGATAAACAATTGCAGGCATAAAGCTGGTAGGGGCAAAGGAGGCCCTACCCGGTAGCTGCTTTTCCCTTTCCTATACCACATAAAATGGACACCCAGGAGGAAAAGAAACAGGTACAGACCATGAGTTCCCTCCATTAAAATCCTCCATCGGTGTAAAGGATAACATAGTAAAATTAGAGAAAATTATATGGTATCTCTAACACAACAGAAAAATACATAAACCAGCTAAAAATTACACATGGGTAAAAGATAATTGTATCAAGTACATTAATTTACAGGAGTTACTCTGATCAATGGTATCTCCTATTAATTATATTTTTTCTTACTCATTTGAAACAAATGGAATGGGCAGGTATTCGTTAAGAGTGGCCACAATTAAATGCTCTTTTTTTTTGGATATAGCCTACTTGCACAATTTTCTGGTAATTCAAGCTCCCAATCAAATCAAAGCTTCATTTCAGATTTCCAGGCCTTTCCTACTGAGTTCTAAGAGATAATCTTGGTGTTCTTGCTGCATCGAAATATAGACTTGATAGGCATGCAGTTAAAGCCCTGTGATTGTCCACATTCATGGTAGAACAATATTTGTAGTGCTTTCCTGACAAAAAGCAATTAGTGCAAAAAAACCAAGCACCCCTCCAAAGTCAAACAAACTAAAAGAAAATATGAGGGCAATAATAAAATGAAATTTTATAAAATAAAAACTAAAAAATGAAGTGAGCACAAAGCAACTTTTGAAGAGACATGGCATCAAATGTAGTGGAAATAATAAGGTTCATCTTTGGCCAAGTTTCAAATCTCATCAACAGGGCTTCTAATGGGCTTAGCAAGACATGCTTTAAACTAATACTGCTGTTATAGAGAAGTTTCTTACTTGACATTTGTTTTTAAGGGTCATTCAGCAGTGTTTGCTAAAAGGAAAACTGAAAATATTTATTCATAAACAGATATTTTCCAAAATAGCTTTAATGACTTTTAACCACCTACTTATGTGCAGTCACCCGTAACAAGTATATTGTTTCTATGTACTGTAATTACAGTACAAGATAAAGGTCTCATATGTGCAACTAACCACTTAGTAAATGATAGGCTACGTTGATAATTACAGAGATTGCTCAAATCACAAAATCAAAATCTTTTTCTAAGTTTCTTAATAATCTTCCCTGTAGGCAGTTCTCCTATTATGCTTGAATTCTATAGAGGACTTAAGAAACTGTCATAGTGCAGAAATATTTGTTTGAATAGTTCCTGCTGCCAGCAGCAAGCTATAATTTATCACATTTTGGGATACACAGGCTGTCATTAATTCAACTCTCATTCCTAAGTACTCATTTATTCCATTCTGGAGTCACATGGCACAGATTTGGTCTAAATAGCATCAGTAGCATCTTGTGGACTTACCGATGACACTCAAAGGCAGTTAATCCAAATTTTTGTTCTGTGAGTCAGTTCGGCACAGGTTTCCAAACTGTTGCTCATTTATCAGTGGTAAAAGGTATGGAAGCATTTTTTCATCTTTTTTAATCGATCACTGTCAGTACCTAGAAAGCAGATTTGAAGGGGAGATTCGACTTGTTTCAACAAGCTTCAGGTCACATAGCCCACTCAGAAGATAAAGCACTGCTGTAGATAGAACTGATGAGAAACACAAACTGGACTTGAGCAACAAATACCACTCTGAAGAGAGATGGTGCTCTTAAATGCTATCTGGTTTTGCCTGAGGTTTTTGAAGCTGTCAATTCATCTGAAAGTGTGCTGGCATCTGTGTTCCTGTGTAATCTCTGACTGCTGTGTTCCTGCATCATCTAAGTATATTAAAATGGAAATATCTATCTAAAAAGTTTACAATGCTTTTACAGATATGCAAACAATATTTTGATATTATAATATGAAATAATATATAATATTGCTCAATGTTATGAACACAAATAAAGTGCATAGATTACATTCTTTGCTCTTGTCCAAATCAATGCCTAAAGTGACTGCAGCTTTTTCTACACTGTATATAGGAAACTTTTGTAGAACTCATATCTGAGCTGAATGTCTGTAGAAATTCTCCTATTATCCTAGGAGGAAAATCTCGCAGTTTATTAACATGTGCAAGTTTGCCATTTTGGAATAAAATGGAAATGCTAACTGGGCTCTTTATTTATTTCAAATACTTCCTTACTGTACTGGTATTTAGAATCCCAGTAACACCCAAAGGCTGGGTAGATGCTGATTGATGGTTTCTGCTCTGAAGACCTTGAAATCCTTTAAGGTTTTCAGTTCTTCAGATACAAAAAGGACATTACATCAGTAAGAGGGCTATGCAATAATATTGTATTGGCTTTCTCCTTTTCTATGTGTGGACTGTCCAGGTTCTGATTCTGAAAATATAGTGCACTATATTTTCCTCAGCAAGACCTTACCTCAATTTTTTTTTAATTTCTCCCAGAAATAATCAACAGAACAGCTGGCAAATTTGGATTATCCTAACACTGTTCTGTTTGATCTCAAGGCAGTCAGCCTCTGCTTGATGTTCATGTCCTTCTCCTGAAAGAAATATTGAAATAAATTCAAAGCTTCAAGCAGCAAAAACCCCAACAAAAACAGAAGCAGAAATATTTTCCCAAATACTTTAAAGTTACAGCAAAGGTCACATCTTCATTTCCAAAATGCAGATAGAGACCAGTGCGGATAAAGGCATCATGTAACTTTCTAATTTTATTTAAAATGAAGCTGGGTTGAAGAAGATGATACCCGGGTGCCTTCTTGTGGATCTTTTTTCCCATTGGAAGGGCATTTTCAGTAAGAGCATGGGGTCTCCTGCTATCTCCAAGCTGATCTCAGAAGTACTTGTCTTTCCTCCTTGAATAAAAATGATCAAAGAAATTATCTATCTTTCCTCAGTTCCTCCCTACATTTTTTCTTTTCTCCTCCCATATATTAGCCTAGTCTTTAGAAAAACATTCAGCATTTCTAGTCCAGATGAACTCTTTTTGTGTCTCTAATCACCTCATGCATTCTATTAGCTGCCAGAAGGGAGAGACAAAGAAAAAAGACAATTATTCTTCAGACAGGTGAAGGCTGACATTTTATTTCTGTACAAAGAATAAGGGGAAAAATTCCTATGTCATAAAGATTCCAAACATATCTTCCAACTTAAAATACCTGAAAATCCACTAATCCAAGAAGAATTGTTGAAAGAATTGACCTGCCTAGGAAAGAATTTTTTAAACAGTGGTGATTTAAAAGTGTGTATTTAAGAGAACTCAAAATAGACATGAGTGTGCTTCCCAATGAATGCCTACCTAAGGGAAACATGGTGTCAAACATACTATTAAAAAAATACCAAGAAGTGAGGAACAAATATTAAAGGGAAAATGTTCTGAGAACTTAGATGCAAAAAACATGGAGTGCATTGTACCTTCCAGAGGTTTTGCCACAAGACTCATTATAATTGGCATTTTTCTTAAAAGATCAGTTCCCTGAGGTTACATGGCAATATAAGAATTTTAGATTTAATTATTTTTTTATTCCTCTGGGTAACAAAGAAAAGCTTTGAATCTAAAGGCTAAAATCCAGAAGGAAGATACAAAGAACCTAAACTTTATTGTTATGAAGCAATCTTATCTAATTTGAACCCTTTGGTTTTTTTCTCTTTTGAGGACTGATGCATGAATCTTGAAATCTGGGTGTTAGCAACTCTGGATTATGGACAAATATTCATGGTTGCTTAGCATATATTCTCACAATCATCTTGTTATATCACAGGTAGTACTAGGGGTTCATGATTTATTGTGAGGTGAGATAACTGAGCTCCAAAAAATGAAACATTTGAGGAACTACATCAAGATCTTTTCAACCTTTTTAAACTTTTTTTAGAGATACAAACTAAACTGGTTATTTCACAAGTGAAGAGCTTGTACAGGGAAGAAAGGTTGTGGAAATTTGAGGTAAGAAAAAATTTAATATTTCAGTGAATATGATTATTTAAGGTATGTGTTATGTATGTATGTAACTTCCTTCAACTATTATCAGTGTGAATGATTGAAAACAAATAGCACAAAAAGTCTTTCTCTATATATTTAAAGTCTGGGACACCCATATAAAAATCATTCCATGTCTCTGTATTGCTGCAAGGTTTTGAATAAATGTGGTAAAACTAAAAATCTAATGGTTCAGTAATAATTTGTCAAAGGGTAATTGCAAGTAAAATGTTAATACCTCTCCTTCTCTTTTATGTTGAATGAATTATTCATTTTTCATTTATTAGTTAACTCTGCATATTTGATGCTTTTTTAAGATTATTAATTCCTTTGTGCAACTTGAAGTATTTACTTGGATTTGTATGATTTTTTACCACGCTGACGGTTTAAACACTCTCTCATATAAAATACAGTAATTACTATTGCCTTGTCTAGGAGAAGGTTGTAAAAACATGTCTCATTAATTTTATGAGGTCATCTAATTGATGTAAGAACCTAGCAGAAATTTCAGCAAGCAGCTGGAAGGTAAGCAGCTCCCTGTGGGCGCATGGAGCTCAGGTGACTTCAGGCAGCCTCTGTGCCCTGGGAGGAATTCACCTGCAGCTTCCACCAGCTCAGCAGGGCACGCTGTCCCCTGTCCCATCTTTGGTATCACTGTTTCTTTCACATGTGCTCACAAACATGAACTGCAATGCTGAAGGGAGAAAAGGAGAAGACCTTAAATCTCAGTGGAAAACTGTCACCAAGTTTCAATGGACTGGAAATGATTGTATATGAGTAGATCAGTTCTACCTTGTGTCAGCACTTTGTGTCAGCACTAGAAAGGCTTCACAAACATAGAATGGGGATAGGAACATTTGCATCAAGACACAAACAGAGTTGTCTCAAAGTGATGCTTTTAAAATTGTATTATAAAAGCTTTGACATTTCTTACTTACGCCTTGGCACTGGTGAGAAATGCCCACGAATACCTACTGAAATAAAATGCTCAATATGTAAACTACATATTGTTCTAAGTGAAATAAAATTTATCAAAATGGCATAAATTTGTCTGTAATGCATCTTCAAATTTCAACCACTGGGGAACATGACATTGCATTTAAAATGCATATGAAAAAACAAATTCCTGTTATGGCAAACTTCCTTTAAACAAAACTCTGGAATAATCTGTTTTTTCTTATGATCTTTGTTCAGACTGTGAGTCTTTAGCCAAAAGGGTCAGGCACAATGCAATAGTTCCTCTTGGCAGTGTGTTAAACGATTTACAAAGATGTTTTCCCACTACTTTCATTAGTTTGGGGCAGTAGTTCTTGTACCATAGGACATGATTATTCATTAAGTTTTCCACTTATATTGAGAAACATGTCAATCAAATATGACAGCGATCAAATCAATCAAAAGGATTGTACAAAATGAAGTTTCTTAAAGCTTTCATCCATGGTAGTATCAAGCTACATGATTTTATGTGATTTAATGAAAATATTGAAGTAGAACTTTTATTTTGTAAAAAGCTACCGTCAGAACTAATTTTCTGTACAAAACCTAAACAGGTTTTTCTTTATTATTTTCTTCAACTTTCTAGTGAGAAAAAGCATTTGAAGTTAAAGCCAGTGACATTTCCACAGACTGAAAGAGGAGAGATTTAGATTACATGTAAGAAAGAAATTCTTTACTACAAGAGTTGTGAGGCACTGGAATAGGTTTCCTAGAGAAGTTGTCAATGCCTCATCTCTGGGAATGTTCAAGGCCAGGTGGGATGGGGCTTTAAACAAACTGATCTATTGGGTGATAACCCTGCCCATTGCAGAGGGCTGGAACTAGGTGATCCTTGAGGTCCCTTCTAACCCAAACCTTTTGATGTAACTATGAAAGACCATAATATGTTTTTACATGTAATAATGTTGCTCTCGGCAAAGCTGTACCAGATAGAGAGATGTACCAGATAGATGTGCTCTCCACTTTCTGAAAAAGAAAACTAAAGAAAGATGCATCATGCTACACAAGAACATGGAATATTTAAAACTAGGAGAAATCTTGATAACAACATAGCTAGGAGCTAAGCAAGAACCTGAGGGCATACATTATGAGCACCAAAGGGCCAAGACTATTTTCAGTATGCAATGTCAGTATTTCTAATAATCCCAGAAATTTTGCCTGTCTCTTTCACCTTGCACAGCACTGCTGGATTTTCCTCTATTCTTTATCTAGTGTAATATGGGTAAATACTTCTTGTCAGCAGAATTGTTATGGTGATTAACAACAAGGCATAATTCTAGTTCTTTTTAAAGTGATCAGTACAAGCGGTTGACATTTTCAGAGTCTATGCACTTGATAGTCAATTGCATATTTATGAGCATCTTATATGCTTAACGTTACAGTAGAAAAATGCAAGAGGCTCTTGAAATATCTTTACTCCTCCTCCAAGTGACATTCATAGAGCACTAAAAAAAAACCCCATAAAAGAAGCAGTCTTGGAAGCATGCTGAAAGCTCCTAAAATGGGTAGGACAAGAGCCACAACTGCAATTGAAAGGTATCAAAAGGACAAGTCAAGTTTTTACTGTTACACATATGCTTACATATCTCACTGAGGCAAAATCATAGTTCCCCTCTGGAATGTGCAATACCAACTCTTCACATGCCTCACACTTTCCATTTACTCACCATTTCCAGTGAGGACCAGAACATCATAGAAACATTGAAATGCGTTTGTGAAAATTTCAGTCAGTCAGAAAAACCTTTTCTTCCTGCACAAAATGGACTAGCCAACTGAAAAGGATAGAAATTATACTAACTGCTGCTAGGCAGTGGCCAAATACTGGAACTTCTCATGTTTCAGGGCATATGGAGGGTAGAACACACTGGATCATTACCACAGAGAATAATTTCTCTGTTTTTATGGATATAGCTCTAGTCACTACTCAAACCCAGAAGGAATAGTGCTAGAGAGCAGTAATGCAGTCAGAAGCATTGCTTTTACTGTGAACTACTGCCTGTATTAACAAACTCTTTCAGAAATAGGACAAAACATTCAGCCCAGTAATCCAGCTGAACATTTTTGTTCTTACAGGCTGTGCTTCATAATGTTTGTTTCTTATTTAAGTCTTCTGTTATAATTCCATTTGTTGCTTCCTTAGACAATAGCTAACATGTTAAGCTTATAAAGTGCTGAAGGGATTGAACAAGAGGCATAACGAGAGCTAATGATACCAATAGCAACGTTCCTGCAACTTAGAGCAGGAAAAAATCTATAGCTGCAAGCTGAATTCTGCACTAGTAATGAAGATGCCGATGTTGATGGCAGTACCACTGGAAGCAGTGTCATTGAGTAGATGGGTTTTGCTTTGATTTCTACTTAAAGACTAGAATAACTGAAAAAAATAACTTCAATATTTCTGTAAACAGGGACAAGCAGGCATAATTGCTCCTGAAGAATGCTATTGCCCTGCTAATGGGCTTTAGGACAAAGGGCTGGTATGTGGTTTACCTGGTTCATCTGTGATAGAGATCTTTTTGTTCCCAGTAGCTGGTACAGTGCTGTATTTTGGATTTGGTATGAGAACAGTGTTGATAACACTGATGTAGTTATTGCTAAGTGGTACTTGTCAAGGACTTTTCAGCTTCCCATGCTCTGACAGCAAGGAGGTCCACAAGGAGCTGGGAGAAAACAGAGCCACGACATCTGACCCAAACTGGCCACCACAGAATGTCATGCTCAGTGTACAAACTGGGAAAGCTGGCCAGGAGGGGCCAATCCGGGACCATCTGGGCATCGGTCAGCGGGTGGTGAGCAACTCTGCTGTGCATCACTTGTCATTCGTGGACTTTTTTGCTCTCCTTCTCCTTTTCATTTAAATTCTTTTTATCATTGTTATTATCAATACTGTTATTTCTTTCAATTACTAAAACTTTTCTTATCTCAACCATGGGTTTTGATTTCTTTTTCCCTGTTCTTCTCCCTGCCAGGCACAGGGGGGTGCAGGAAGTGAGAAAGCAGCTGTGTGATACTGTTATATCTCTATATTGTAGGAAAATCTCCAAACAGATCAGCTCCAAAATACATTAAAAAATATAATATGACTGCATACTATTAGATGGTCTGCATACATCTGCCGTCCCATAAACCATAGATATCTTTGTTGTCCTCTGGTAGCAAGAAAAAGATAGTGTCTCTTGTTCACATGGAAGAAATAGAAACATAAAAGATAAAGAACCTGTTCAAGTAGGTCTGTGGAACACTAGGAGACCAAAACAAGTTTTACAGTATCTAGACTTCCCACAGAAAAAGCTTTTCTCTCCCCATGGGCAGGGGGACAGAGTTAGTGTCTTCTGCTGACACAGAAAAACCTGTCAAAACAGAAACAAAATAATTTTCCCTCCAGAATTCAGGCTTTGGGCGATAGCTAAACTGAGGGGTTTGCCCTTCAACAGACAGTGAAAACCTGTCTGAAATTAAGATTTCTGGTGCATCCTTGTGCTAATTTCACCTGAGGGTCTGTAATGAATTCCATCAATGCCCAGGACCATACCTAAAGGCTTCAGGTCTATGTAGTTGAGAGAAAGGCTTAGAGAGAAGACCTGGAGCAGCTGGCAAAACTCAGCACAAATGTATCACAAAGACAGTTAAAGTTCAGCTTAACTCACACCCAAGAGCATTCCTCCGTGTGCAGAAATTAATCAGCCTTTTTTTCAGTATTGTTAATTATAACATGTAGAAAACAACCACGCTTACTCAGCTCATACATTAAATATTTACAATATCCTAAGGTTTGCTACTGTTCCAAGCTACTCTGCACTTATTCCTTCCTCTTTCTTTCTCCCCAGGTCTTTTTTTCCAATTCTGTAACAAAGTGAAATTCACAATAGCCATAATTGAGTTAGTATTATTCAACCAATTTTTGATACACCCACATCAACTGCAAATCTTCAGGAGTTCACTGCTGCTGCCCAGCCAATAACAAAGCTTTTGCATCCAGTACTGCTTCTGTAATGGGATTGAAATTATTTCCAACATCCTCCTACCAGAATGCCAGCCTTTAATTATACTCCAATCTTCTTGTATATCCACCCCTTTGCAATAGTCCCTTGCACAATGATTTGCATTCACCCTTGTACCCCGTGTTCTGTCACTACTGTTCCATTTTGTTTTGAATACAGAACTTTAAAGACCTTAGTTTCCATTTCTTAAATTCAAGTATAAGATTTTTCCTCTAAAGAAGTATGTCCTAGCTTCTGATGCTTTTAAGTTCCTGCAACCTAGTCATTTGCAGTCTGATAAAACAATTCCACAGTGTTTGGAGATATCTAAAACCTTACAATGAAGGGTAACTGCTTGGCAAACTATTTCAAAATAATTCTGCTTCATGAATGTATAAGAGCTGAATACAATTTTAATTTTTCTGAAAGAAAGAAAAACAACAACCAAATTCAATCCAAACCCATAAAAAACCCAAAAGAAAACAAAAACCAAAAACCAGCTAGCAGGAATATAAATCACTTACTTTCATCCAAAAGGGGACATCATATCGCACATGTTCACAGGACAGAGGTCTTTATTTCTCCTTTCTGTGTTAATTTTAATCAGAAACATCTATCATTTTGGGAAACAAATATTTTTAAAACTCCTTTTAAAAATAAACACAATTCTGTGATTCTTTAATTTCTTGGAAACATTGAACATGTAAGGGGGTAAATGACAGGAGACATAAGTTAAATTCATCAGTGCAGATAGTTCTGGTGCACTTGCAACTGAGCTAGAAGAAATATAGGCTAATAGGCTAATATTTTTATTCTTTGACAATAAAAGTTGAACTTGCTTTTATTTTCAAACAAAAATATATTTGAAAATATTTTTCAAAACAAAAAGCGTTGGAGAGAACTGGAAATATGCAAACAGATTCCAAGGCAGCAGTGCATAAACACTGTAAGCTTTCCTTTGTTTCAATATTCAATAAAAATACTAAATAGGGCATTTTTTTACAGAAGGAGGGAGACTGAACATATATACTTACGTGGGAACATGGATGTGTACTACATTGAATGAAGGCCTGAAAACATCACTGAGAACGTTTGCCTTCATTTTCAGACTTGCAGTTTTATTAAGCTGATATACAAGTCTTTTGCAGAATTTTAAATAAAGGAATATGATATACTTTGGCATAATTACTCATTTCCAGGAACAATAATATTCATCTTATGTCTACCAGGGTTCCTTACAGTGGCCTCCAAAAAATTAATGGAAGAGACTTTACTTGGCATTACTGCCTTAAATTAAAGTCACCGTGTGTCACAGATTACATTTAAAACCAACTTCTTCAGCTATTTATCTGCCCCTACACCCTGTCAACTGTCTAGGAAACACATTTTTCTGTGAGACTAGAGCAAATAATTACCCTTTTGCTGTGATGAATTTAAAACTTTTCAATATATAGATGTCTATATTTTTTTTTTCTCCCTAACAACACATCCTTTATGTTTTGAGGTTTGTTTTTTTGTTGCATAAAAAAAACCAAATTGAAAAAAAATAAAAAAAGAAAAAAAATCAAAACAAAACACACAGAGAAAAAAAATCAAACAAACCCCACAAAAGTGTTTTCCCCAGGGACAGAATTTCTTCCAGTACCTATACATCTACACACAAACAAGGTTTTTCAGACAGGCACATGCAAAAAGCCGTATATTAGCAGAGAAGCAGAGACAGATGCAGAACATATATTCATCCTGTAGAACATTGAAAATCCAAAGATAAATTCTATTCAATACTTTCAGGATAGCCTCTAAATATGGATTTTTCTTCTTGTAAACCTGTCTGAAGAGATTTGCATTATGATGAACCTCTCACTGCCTCAGACAAACAGAAGAAAGATTACTGAAGAAGTTACACTTTAATGCCTACAGTAATTGCATTAATTTACAAAATAATCCAGTGGGAACCCACTGAAGACCAGAAGAACATCAAATTGCTTATCTCTCCTGATGCCATGTATACAATGGGCACAGCTTCCGAGCACTCCTTTGAAGAAAAAGGTCATCCTTAAAAGGAATTTCAGAACATTTCAAGCATATTTATAGTGCTTGACAAACTGTCACGCTAAGTCAGCTATGCACTGATTATTTATCCACAAAAGAATGTTTTCCAAGTAAGATGTTTCATACATAAAGGTACACAGATTTCTTTCAATAGCATGCCACTTCACAATTAAAAGCAAGGGTGGCTTCTGACAAAGTAAATGTTAGGTAACATTCAAACAGGAATTTTTTGGGAACTTCCTTCAAACAGGATTAATCAAATCATTTGATTTCCAGTTCTTAGTAATACATGACCTCCTTGGGCCACTGAAGGACCTTACTGTAAACTCTGAACATCTGTTCCTTCTTGAAATAAATGAATCTGTGCAGGTTGGAGACAAGTTTAAGCAATTTTATTTACATTTTGATGTTTCAGAAGGGACTTATTTGCAGCAAAAAGACACTTTAAAGTTACATAAAAGGTTTTTCTGGATATGTGGGGGTGTCTGGAAGACAAAAAGTATAGTGTGTTCTGCAGAGTCTTCAGAAGAAAATCACTTTAGTGTAAAAACAAGCTACTGGAAACAATTTTGTGTAACAGTTGATTTTTCAGTCACTGTGATTTTTAGTGGGGCAAAATCTCTGTATGATGCTATGAAATTAGCATGGATTTATCACAGCTAATTTTTTTTTTTTTGTGCAGGATATCTGAAAGTCAGCATTATAATTTCAATATTTGTTAGGAACTGTCCCCTTGCTAACTTCTACAGATACACTTCCAAAGAACATTCTATGTCAAAATGATAGCAGATAATAAAGCCTTAACTTGTAAAATAGGTGGGGAGATCATTCTGCTAGATGCAACCCTCTCCCTTGTCCCCCCAAATCCTCAGCTAACGCTATTGATATAAGTCTGTGCTGTCTGCTCTGGAAAACTACACTCCCCTTTTCTTTGCTACCTGAATAAAACCTTTTGCTGAAGAACTAAAATGTTCAAATTGGAAAATGCAAAAGGTTAAAGGAAGGTATTTTCCATTTCCACCAGTAATATTTCTCTACTTTCACTTCCCAGAAATTGTGCATTGGGCCAAAACAGACAACATGACTAAAATGTCAATAGGCAAAAAGCAATAAATTAGGAAAAAAAACCCAAAAGGCAAAAAACCCCAAAACAAAACCAATCAACCAAACAAAAATCCCTAACCTTCTCTTGAGGAGAATTTCAGACCAAGTGCTCCAGTCATCATTTAAACCTGGGCATCCAATTCAATTCTCAAAACTATAATTATTATTTACTAATAAGTAAGAACTTTTAAAGGCTGCTTTAAAGTGTCTGTTTTGAGACAGTGAAAAGCAAAATGTCTAAATGGCTTCTTTATATTGTTGGGACATAAAGTTATAAAAGAATTTGGAAAATGGCATTTGTGAACAGTCTCTCACAAAGACTTTAACAGAGAGGCACTGGGATTTGCAGTATATTCTGTTTTAGTTATTTGTTAAGAGCTGCCTATAAAGGAACAGACAATGTCGTGAAATGGCCTGGCACAAGAGTTAGAACCCGTGAAGAAATTAGCTACTGCACCAGGACAATGAAAACACTAGCATAGAGCTCCCCTCCTTCACAGAGAGTGATAAATAGATAGTGATAAATATAGGATAATTCCACCATTAAGTCCCTATTTTCTAGGTGAGTAATACTTTCTCCACTTTTCCCCCAACTTAACCTCATTAAGGATAATATATAGAATAATGATAATGTACACAAATCCTTCTCCTACCTTTCCTCCAGAAACAGCTCCAAATCAATGCCCATGATTCATCACACCTTTGTCTACAGCAGGTTACTCCAGACTCTAAAGACATTTCAAATAGTTGTCTTTCTTTTTAATTTAACACCTTTTTCTTACTTTTCTCAAATTGAATTTATTGTTGAGCATCACCCATACCATAAAGAAATGCTTATCTCTGAATTAGTCCAGAAAAAGATAGATGAGCACACGAACACATGCTGTTCGGTGGTATTTGTGTGATAAATGAAAGTTCTTTCGAAGTCATGCTTTGAATTTAGACAAAGCTATTCCTGATCAGTCTCTAAAACTACCTGAGAGGAGGTTGTAGAGAGGTGGGGGTCAGTCTCTTATTCCAGGTAGCAAGTGATAGGATGAGAGGAAATGGCCTCAAGTTGCACCAGGGGACATTTAGGTTGGATATTAGGACTAATTTCCTCACTGAAAGAGTAGTCAAACGCTGGAACAGGCTGCCCAGTGAAGTGGTGTAGTCACCATCCCTGGAGGGGTTTAAAAGCTCTATAGAAGTGGCACTTGGAGACATGGTTTAGTGGTAGACTTGACAGTGCTGGGGAAATGGTTGGGCTTGATGATTTTAAAGGTCTTTTCCAACCTAAATTATTGTGTGATGCTATGATAGAAAAGAAAAACACCACTGCCACAACCACCACCAGAGTGCAGACAGTAAGGACATCAGAAGAGGGAGAAGAGCAGAGCTACATCCGCTTGCCTGGATGCTCCGACAGGCACTCGCTGCTGTTTGCAGGCCAGGTGAAGCGGGGGACATGGTCCCGTCATTTGCCTTGAAGACAACATTGGGTTTCACTCATAAAAGCAAATTTATATCAAAGAGGTTTTTAAAAAGAGTAGTTTTTAAGATACAGGGCCCTTGTTTCTCACCTCCACCTTCCTACACCTGCTCAGGGTATTCCTGCTGCCTAAGGGGCCCAGTTCCTGGCAGCACCTCTGCACAGAACCAATCCCTTCTCTCTTCTCTGGCAACTTTGATTGAAAACCATTGGGACAGGAATGACTGCAACCAGCTGTGAACAGAGGCATATGGTAAGGGATGGCAGAGGCTCCAGCAGAAATGTACAACGTTCTCCATTTCCAGTCAAGGTAGATAAACTCCTCCAAAATACCCTCCCATATCCCCTATAAGGAACAGGAGGTTTGACACAATGCAACAGAACCTAAAGTTTTACTCTACCGACCCAGCATACACCACATTACTCACTGTTCTGTCATGGACAGTTCGATACGTGGCTGATTGCAAGTCACTTTGGCAAGAGCTTGTCAGTCAGAGAAATTCCACAAGAGCAATGTGGACTCAAAACTAGAAAACAAAAAAAAACCCCAACCATCAAAATAGTTGCATCACAAAGACAAACTTGGGAAAATACTTCAGAGTAATCACCCCAAAGTGCCCACTTCTTTGTTCACTTCTGCAGTGAAAACTGCAAACCATGTCACAAGTGAGCAGTAGGAAAAGTTCAAGTAGCATTAAAAAATGCAAATGAAAGGCATTGTTACAAGTATTCTGTAAAAAGTTGCAAGAGAAAGTAGAGAGGAAAATACAGGCAAGCCCCAGGGAAACATAAAATCTACTTGAAGTTGCAGAGTGATAGTTGCATACCACCTGTATTCTCCACTGGAAGAAAAGATAGTATCTCTAAAACTTTTAGCAGTTATGAAAATAGAATTAATGTTTAAAATATTCATTGAAAAAAACAGATGAATTTATAATAATTATCCCTTTGAGCTTAGTTTTATGTTAAAAGGAGAGATATCAGCTGCCATTAATGCAGTAAATAGAAATAATCAACTGCTAAAATACTGAGAACAATAAAATAAAATCAGTTTAATGAAACCTTGTAAGTAAGGAAATTAAATTTATGGTAAACTATTGTGAATATGGAGAGAATTCTACTGAGAGGATTCAAGTGGTCTAAGCAAAAGAAGTTTTCTTGACATAAATCCTCCATTAGTTTCCAAAAGTGAGCTGCTTTAATAGACTTTGGATTAGTCTGGTATGTTAAATAGATAGAGAAAATGTCGATTTACCCAAGTGAAATCCTTTCAGGAAATGTGTCTATTCAACAAAACTACTATCAAGCAGTTTTCTGATCTCATGGGTGGAACTTTTAACAGAAGAGAAAGTGTTCAATCACAAACAGCTGATCTCACTGGAGAGCTATGGACTTTGAATTTAGGTCTCCCAGTCCAAGGAAGTATCTGAGCAACTATCTACATTGCTGAGATCATCCATTTTTAGCCAGTCAACATTTAATTTTATACAGAGTTGAATCTGAACCTATGATTTGAGCTTGCTGCCTATAACTATATGGCCACCATGCTCTCAAAGAGGTACATGGGAATGCCTTTTGTCCCCATTGCTATCCAAAGAGAGGAATGAAGCTATCACCACAGAACATTTTTGTTTGTACAAACTTCTTGATCCCTGAAAAATATTTTCCCGATAAAAAGAATTAGCAAAGGGATTTCTTTCTCTGGGAAAGTAAATGGAAAATTTCTGACATATATGCTATATAGAAAGTTCCCATACAGAACTACTCACGTTTAAAAAAACCCCACATTTAGTTTGTATTCCAGTACAAGAAAAAATACCATGGCATATTTGGACCACAGCACATCATAACTTCCTCAGCCTGAAGATGAACATCAGCTAAAATATGGTCCCTGAATCTCTGGGTGCCGAGATCCATTTCTAAAATGGATTAAGAAATTACTGTAGAGAAAAGGAATAGAGAACCAGTATTGCCATGAGTGTTCTTCAGGAAAGCTATTTAGAAAATAGGTTTATATATTCAGCTTCAAATACAGTAAATTCCCCATTTTCTGCTTTGCTTCTCCTTACGCCAATGATGTTTTCACTCCCTGGCACTCAAACGTATCTGAAATGATGATTTCTTATGGACAAGAAGAAACATAAAATCTTGTTGCCTTATTTGTTGCAATGGCTGTATTCATTGCTGTCTATCCAGGTCTATTGCCTAATATTTCACTAGGATGAAATCTGCAAGAGAGGAGCTGTTACTGAAATGTCCATCATTCCAAAATAATAATTCTTTTTATGGAACCTAATTAATTTACATGTATTGATCTATTTAAGTGTATGTTAGGAAGTATTATATTGCTATGATAGAGACAATAAGGCATATTTCTCTTAACAGAATTCAAGTCTTTCTAAACAAGCCATCTTTGCTGTACTTGTACCTTCAATTTCACACTTCAGCAGATGGTCTATTAGACTCAGCTGTTTCCTGCACTGTTCTTTAGGAGCATAAACAAAAAGTGCAGCCTAGAACTGATGTTTGCAAATGCTTTCTATAAAATAGAGAACATAAGACTATCCCAATGCTAATAAAATATAGATGCAGAAATATTAAATAAGTTTGTATTGGAACAGAAATAAAATACAGGTATGGTAGGCCGAGGATCCAAATAGCTGGGAAAAAAAAACCCCAACATAACAACAACAGCAACAAAACAAACAAAAAACCCCTCCATGGAATCCTCACAGGAAACATATTATTTGCTAAAAATAAAGTATTAATATTAACATATCTCCAGACAAAATTCTTCTGCAGTTTAGTACCCTGTAGACATGAAAAAAACTATGATAGGGAAATAATTAGGGTAGTTGTTATTTCTTCAAAGCTTTTTGACCAAGCCTCTGATCAGTGCAACTGACCTTTTTGTAGGTCTTTAAAAATGTTTATCTGTATTTACACATCTGGTGTTTAATCAAGTAATTTGCACCTGATTATTAGGTACAGGTAGGAAGGTAGCCCTCTATGTCAGGATGCCCATTGATCTTCCAGAGATAATGAATTCCTTAGGAAACAGTAAAATGGTTGAGGGGTCACCAAGTTCATCAGCGTATCTCCTCACAGCACAGGAGAGACACAAATGAGAAGTAAAATAAGTAAAATTAAAAGTCCATACCAGTAAAAAAAAAAAAAATTAGAAGTCCCTCATAAGAAAGAGGTGAGACATTAAGATACTTTCTACCATGAAAAATCACAACACAAGAATTTAACCCCCCGTTAGGCGAGTGGTAAATTCTTTCCCCTGAATAGTGAGGAGCCGTGAAAGGGGGATTGAACACAGCTTCACTCGATGTTTCTGGGTTAGACATCACCCAAACAGCAGGGAAGGTATTTTATTTTGAGAAAAAGAGTGTATCAAATGGTCAGAGACAGCACAACCAATCAATTTGACATGCTCATTTTGGAAATTAGTGTGGCTGAACCACTGAGACTAGATCTGTGGGCTTCTGGCATGCTATTTTTCAATTTTGCTAATATTTGACTTGAAAATACATTTGGCAGGAACTTTTTACCAAAGTCCACACACAGCATTTCCTAAGGAATCAAAGAAACTACTTCTAAACAAATATATTCCTTCTATGCTTTGAAGCATGCTGTAATTACAGAATCTTATACTCATCTCATTTCACTTTAAATTTATCCTTGTTCTTTCATGCTTGGATTGTAAAAGATAACTTTCCTTCTTAGGTATTGACTAAATCTCAGCATCAACTTCAAACCAAATTATGTTCCACTCAGATGCTTCCTGTTTTGTAAAAAGGAAGTGGTGGGGAAAGTTGTAAGCAGTAAGCACCCCTCTGATGTGAGCTCTTAGCCTCACCAAGCAGCTGTGTGGACAGGAGCAGAGGTGTTGACTGATGTAGCACTGGGATTATCTTCTAAGTGTTTGGTGAAAAATCTCTTTGAGGTTCTCTAAAATATTCTTGAGTGGTGAAACGGAGACAAGCTAATGAAGAGAAGCTTTGTAGTTAGATAAGGCTGATTTCTGCTTCTCTTTTCATTCTCAAACTGCATCAAATAATGCTAATAACTGCACTAAATGCAGTTTTTTCATCACTTGCTTATTAGCTGGGCTGTGCTCACAAAATTAGTCAACTTTACTATATTGTCTATTTTAGATACTTTCACAAGTCATTTTAGTTTAATAAGATTTAGCAAAACCAGTGTCAAATTGTAGCAAGTAAATCCACAAAAAACGTATCATTCACTGGTCATTCTTAAACATCACTATGATGTTTAATTCTTTATTGATAAGAGAATATTTGAACTGAGGTAACCATGCCATAAGCGTGGTTCCTGTTTCAAAGAAGAGTCTTCTAGCACCCTCTGAAGTAGCAAGTCTGCAAGTAAATTGGACATTTTAAACATATTTCTTATTTATTTGAAACTGAAAAACAGACTGAAAGATTAAGAAAACTTCCCGAGATCTTTCTCTGGTACCTGTTGGATTCCTCTACACCTTAAGTAAATATAATTTGCATAAATTTATGCTGCAGCTGAATTTGGCAGGGGATATATGAATTTTCTTTCAGCTGTGGGATGGATGAATAGGATACCTTGACACACAGAAAGAAATTAATCTGCTCAGTAGCATCCAGAGAGGTCTGTGCTTTCTTAATTGACATGCAAAAGATACTGTAGATAACTTCAGTGATACAAAAAGTACATATATGCGTGTATTTTTCCATCCCACCCTGTGTCTCAAGATTGTCTTCCATACATCCATTCCATACACATCCTGCTACAAAGGCTGCAGCAACCTTTGGAAATTCTAAGAAATACCAGGTTAAAATGACATACGAAGATATAAATTTAGAGAGTAGTTTAGGCCGCAAGGCTGCTCATGCTTTTTTAATCTCCAAATGAAAGCCAAAGCTCTTGAAAGCTTGAGACAACAAAAACAATGTTCATTCAAAAATCTCTCTTCTTTTCTGTTTTGATATGCAACAGAAAATCCTATTTTGGCACAAGTTGAATAGTTTTATGCTGCTAAGGAAGTATAGGTCACAAAAACCACCTCACCTACTTCCATTCCCACAGCTGCAAGGAGAATCTGCAGTTACTTCAAACCCTTTTGAAACCTAAGGAATGTGGGCACTCATAGGAGAAAAAAAAAGACTTTCATAAAGTGGGAAACAATAACTAGGGAGGGAAAAATGCATAGGGGTTTTGTGAGGGCTACTTTAGAGCATAAGTCAGGACCTCACATGAGGGCAAACATAGCTGAAGCCATGTAGGTGTGTGCTTGTGTGTGCTCAAGTGTGAAATC
This sequence comes from Dicrurus megarhynchus, assembly GCA_013399195.1. Taxonomy (NCBI): domain Eukaryota; kingdom Metazoa; phylum Chordata; class Aves; order Passeriformes; family Dicruridae; genus Dicrurus; species Dicrurus megarhynchus. The sequence continues at coordinate 217,646 of VXAD01003966.1, forward strand.
AATGGTGAATTTTTACTCAGAGATACAACCTCCTCTTGATACATCCCTAGTCCTAAAATGTTTCACTTTTCAATTTCATCCCAATATGCACCAAGAACCTTTTGCAATTTCATCTCACTCTTCCCACAAGCAGTTCCTGTTACCATACCTTATAAACTAATTAGAAAATTACTGTCCATTAAACTTACTCCAGAACACTGAACTTATGTTAGCATCAGTTTTCAATTCATTAATACTACTTCACTTTTTCATGCTTAAGGACTACATTTTGAAATGTCAGCATGCTGAAGTCTTTGAAAATTTGTTACATTTTTCACATATGGAAAATGTTCAACGCTGGAGCCACTGATTATCTGTCAACAGAGAAGGCATTCTTTTTATTTCAATAATATGCCTATAGGTTTTTTAACCCAGTGTGCTTTAGGAAGTGATTCACAGTGTCCTAGAGGATTAGCATTTGAATTTCAATCAGTGATTTAGCTGATGAGTGTAAAATGGCAAATAACCGTGCTACACTCCATCACCTATGGATCTGTCAAAACTGGATGTTCTACACCTTAGCTTGGCTATCCTGATTTCAGTAATTTTCAACCATAATGTCCCCTTCAGCTCTGCATTTTTATTATAACATGACTCTCTTTGGGTATGATTTGAGAAATCTTCTGAAAAGACCAACCATGAAATCAGATGTTTGCCACAATAATGGCTACTTTAAAGCCATTCATCTGATCCAAAATTAGGTATAGGCTCTATTCTACATCAACAAAATGCAGCTGTTTTACAGTCCTCTGCAGTCTGATCTCAGAATTAAGATACCATTCTTACCATTCTTCTCTAGAATTAACATGGTAGAAAAAAATTAATATTAAATATTAATAAAATTAATATTAAATATTAATATTAATTAATATTAAAAATTCAATTCTTTTCTAGAATTAATATGGTAGAATAAGACAAGTGGGAGTGGGATGTTGTTTGAAAAATAAAGTAAGTAAAAGAAAGGCACTTTCAGCCTCATTATTTATATTGTAATTAGACTGGCTTAAGTACCCAGTTTACAACTGTCCTCTGCACAAAAGTAATTTTAAGATTTTTAAAAACCTTCTCTTTTTCCAGTCTTCTGCTAATATTATTTAGTAACAAAGAAGTATCTATTTGATGGTAATATATGTAAATATTTTATTGCTTATCTCACTTAACTCCCATAAACAATTTTCAGTTATTGCAGTAAAAATCAAATGGAAATTTGAAAACAAGCAATAATCCAAAACCTGCCAATATGGCTTTAATTTAATAATAATAATTTTATTTGTTTATAAAACTGCTATTGAGGATTGACTCTTCCAGGAATGATTGCATAAGGAAATTTTTATTTGCTAATATAAAGGGAGTCTAAATCTGATGGTACAGAACACGATGTCCTTGGATGAATTTTTAGCAGGACCTAGGAGGAAATTAATTCTGCAACTCTTATTATTGTTAATGGGAGTTATTCAGCCAAATCTTCATGCACGAGTCATAATTAATATGTACCCTTATGGTTTTTCTGCATAATATTGTGAATTAATTTCCACAAACAAGTTCCCAGCAGTCATTTAATACAGTAGATCTGATTCTGATTACACAAAAATCCCTTGATTCACTTCAGTGTAAGCCTGAAAGTGTGGCAACATTAAAAGGAGCAGAGACTTTCTTGAACACCTTAAATACTCATCCTGGTATAACTCAACTAGCTTTAACAAACTAGCCCAAATTTACACCAGTATAAATGAAGCCAGAATCAAACCCTTGCTTCTACAAACTGATTTCTTCCTTAAGTCATCCACTGTGATATTTCCACATCAGTGATTTTCAGATGGGGTCTATAAACACTTCACCTTGCTCTACCAGAAACCAGTCCAGCATGGAATTCATTTCTGGTGGATAGTATTTATTCTGGTCAGATCCTTTCAATGTTTCTCTTAAATTTGAGGCTGGCACATATTACTTCAGTAAGAATGTATTTTTATACTAGAAGAAATGAGGAAAATTGCTTTCTTTTGTTCTTCTCTTTAAATTCACTTGCAAGAAAACAGCAACCCAAAACATTTTAGCATTGGTCCTGTCATTCACTGCTTTTACATAAAGCTTCTTTATTGTCTTAGCACTTGTTCTTCAAGGAACTGCTGAGTTCAGCACAGTGGACACCTTTGTACAGATGTATATTTTTAGCTTACTTGCATCCATCGTATAACACACAAGTGGAAAAAAAACTACCACTGATTAAACAAAGTCCAGAGGCCATAGCTACTTGCAACAGTATGTGGGGGAATCTATTTAACCCCATTTTACTGCAGGCTTTTCCATTTCGAGACTTGGTGCTCTGAATGGTGACAAAGATGACAAATCTTACTGGATGGGCCTTCTCAGTGTGTTGCATAGGTATATTTTGCTCTGCTCCTGAAGACCCCAGACCAGAGAATATACGGCTTTATCACATCTGTGGATGGCTTCTCTGTATTGAAGTGGCTTTGTGCCTAATGCCTCCCTGGTTAGCACATACAGGAATCACAGAAGATGGATTGGTTTGGGTTGAAAGAGATCATCCAGTTCCAACCCCCTGCCATGGGCAGGGACACTTTCCACTAGACCAGGCTGCTCAGAGCTCCATCCAACCTTTCCTTGAACACTTCCAAGGATGAGGCATCCACAACTTCTATGGGAAACCTGTTCCACTGCCTCACCCCCGTCACAGGAAAGATTTTTTTCTAATATTTAATCTAAACCGACTATTTTTAAGTTTGAAGCCAATTCCTCCTTGTCCTGTCACTACCTGCTCTTGTTAGTAGTTTCTCTCCATCTTTCCTATGGGCTCCCTTCAGGTACTGGAAGACCACAATTGGGTCACCCCTGTATCTTCTCTTCTCCAGGCTAAACAACCCCAGTTCTCTCAGCCTTTCCTCATACAAGAGGTTCTCCATCCCTCTGATCATCTTGGTGGTGTTGTCTGGACTCCAACAGGTCCATGTCCTTCCTGTGCAGGGGACTCCAAATGTGTGGAAAAGTGCTGTCAGTACAAGTCCTAATTCTATCTGAACTAGTTCAAGTGCTTTAGGATCTGGTACTGTGCGATAGCTCCCCACTCAACTAATTTTGTCTGTTTTGAGCTTAGTTTCAGTCACAGGCAAACCAACAACTTGAGTTTTGCCCTTGCTTTTGCCTTACTGTCTTAAAAGTCTCCAGGCTGCAATGCCATCTGCCATGATCCTGGTCCTCCTAAGCTCTGACACTTCAGGTTTCCTGTGTCATCACAGCTGGTTTGCACAGACCAGTGGGTGGTGTTCATATGCCAGTCTGGTACTTCTACCAGATATTTCTACTCCTCCTCAGTGCTACTAAAAAGACATCCATAGTTACTGTCTTAGACTTACATATTTATATAATGAATCCCACCATCCTGGGAGGCCTACTACTGAGCCAGAGGTGATGAATAACCTTAAAGTGCTTGAGAGGATTTTTTTTTGTTCTCTTATTATCATTACAAGAGAATGCTTTTTTGTTCTAATATTATCATTAGCAATTTGTACTATAGAAAGTAAGTTTATAAAGTATTTGGATGATGTTAGTCTGGGGAAAAACTTGAAATGAGCTCAGAGCTTATCAGCTTATGATTCTGGTTAAAGAGTGGCTCTTGGAAGAAATGTAATTATGCATGCACAGTGCTGCAGTTGTGTTATTAGATCCTGCCTCACTCAAGGGTCACCATGGAACCACCTCTCTATCTCTGCATTCACAGCCCTGGTAATTTTCAACCCAGGTAAGCTACCCATGGATCATGGGAGCTGTCTGCATTTTTATACCAGGACAACCGCTATATCCATCTTACATCTGATATGTCTGTGTCATGCAATCCCTGTGAGATTTTGCCACTTAATATCTTATTTATGATTTCTAAGAACAAGAAGGCCTGAGAAAGATATTAGAGCATAGTCTGTAATATAGAAGCAATAACTTTCTGTAATTGTCCTGGAAAATATAAATGGTGCAATTACTAGCAGAAGGAGGATAAGATTCAGTCATTGGTCTTTGGATTCCTGGGAGGATTAAAAATATTGATACCTGAAACTACACAGAGTGTTTTGTAAAACAACCCTAAAGAAGTCTTCATTTCAGTCTTTTGGACAGTGAAAGTGTAACTGCTCATCTCTGGAGCTGCTCTTGTAAGTAAAAACAGCTGTGTGCATAAATATTTTTAGTAAAAAATATTTTCACTTGAAATAGTATCAAAATTTTTGTCTTGCTCTCTTACACCTTACTGAATAAATAACCACAGAATCCCTCAAATCCCATATGCTGTACTTTGTTTTGCATGGCCTGATTTTTGGTAGTGGGGGTCACAGAGGTGGCGTCTGTGAGAAGCTGCTGGAAGCTTCCACCATGTCCGGCAGAGCCAGTCCCTGATGGCTCTGAAGATGGACATGCTGCTGTCCAGGGCTGGGCCAATTAGAGATGGTGGTAACGCCTCTGTGATAATGTATTTAAGAAGAAAATCAAAACGAAGTGGGGCACAGTTTTTTTCTAGCCAGAGAAGAGGAGGAGGTGAGAACATGTGAGGGAAACAACGTGGTGACACCAAGGTCAGTGGAGGAGGAGGGGGAGGAGGCGCTCCAGGCACCGGACCCGAGATTCCTCTGCAGGCCATGGTGCTGACTATGGTGAAGCAGCTGTGCCCCTGCAGCCCATGGGGTCCATGGGGGATGCAGAGATCCACCCGCAGCCCGTGGGGATCCACGGAGGATGCAGAGATCCACCCACAGCCCGTGGGGGAGGTGCCCGTGCCAGAGCGGGTGGGTGCCTGGAGGAGGCTGTGAACCAGTGGAAGACCCAGTGGAGAGAGGGGGCCCCTGCTTCCAGGCCGGAGCAGCCTGTCCTTGAAGGACTGCACCCCGTGGAAGAGTGACCCACACCACAGCAGTTTTGGGAGGACTGTTTGCCCGTGGGAGGACATCATGTTGCAGAAGTTTTGGGAGGACTGCTGCTTGTGAGATTGGAACCATGCTGGAGAAGCTCACAGAGAACTGTCTCCCGTGGGAAGGGACCCAATGGTGTAGCAGGGGAAGGACTCCTCTCCCTCAGTAGTGGAAGATGATCTCGGTAATGAACTGACCAAAACCCCCACGCCCTGTGTCCCTGTGCTGTTGGTGGGAAGGAGGGAGGGGTTGGGGGAAGAAAGGGTGTTTTAAGGGCTTATTTTACTTCTCATTACCCTTCTCTGATTTTGTTAGTAATAAAATCACTTTGCACTTCTAAGTTGAGCCTGTTTTGCCCTTGGAGTGTTTTCTCCTGGTCCTTATCTCAACTCATGACCCTTCGTTAATTTTTCCTCTCCTCTGCTCTGCCCAGCTATGGCAGGGGTGGATGAGTGAGTGACTTTCATGGGTGCCTGGTGTTTGGCCAGTGTCAATCCACAACACATACAAACATTGAAGAATATTAATTTTAAAGGAACAGAAGACATATCTCTAAATTCACAAAGAAAATTACATGTGGAAGAAAAAGTCCAAAACCTTGTAAAACACATGTAAAAAACTAAGATCTCAAAGTATTCAAAGATTCAGTGAACTCGTGGATTTTCAGAAGCTCATTCTCTAAAAAAATTAAAATAAAGCATTTTTTATTATTTAGGTCCTTAAATATCTGTAAGATATTTAGATAACAAATCAAAATAGCAGGATATTAAAAAAAAAGTTATAAAGAAGGAAGTTATAAGTGAGAGCCAATTGTAATCAATTGGAAAGAAGTGATAAAAAAGCATCAGGATTCCACTTCCAGTGTATCCTTGGGAGCCAGAGTACAGGATACCTGAATTTCAGCTACAGCAAGGCATTTTGCACACATGGATGTAACAACAGGTCCCAACACAAGACTTCAACCATTTTTAAAAATTATAAGTACGTGTCACGTGTTCAAAAAAAACCCTTCAACTTTTTATTAAAATTAGAAGACAAATATGAAATTATACTGATATTATCAAATGACAGATATGCCCAAATGAAACTAATATTTTTCATGTCTTCTATAAATAATTTGTATAACATCAATGTTATTTGGTTTAGTTGAATAATGTAATAGCGTCTATCATAGCTACACCACAAAAGCATCCCTCATCCTGCAAACCTGTGTGCACAAACTTCCTTCCCCTACTTGATAAGTCAAGAAAATCTGCAAATACACCCTTGCATAAAAACATGCTTGCTCTCAAACTGATGATACTGGGAAACATAATTGGTATTCTTAATTGATTCAGGCATATTCCACAGGAATAACCTGTACCTTTTCTACCCTATTATATTTTTTGATTGTTTATGCTGAGAGAATGGTAAAAATGTCTCCATTTCAGAAGTAGCTGGATGCTTTAGTTTTACTCATTTTTTAAATGGTTTTCAGTGACAGTATCTCTGAGAAAAACAACCCCAGCCCCAAAATCTCACAGGTCAAAGAAAAACCCTGAGGATGAACGTCTCTGCTCTCAAAATGAGTCTTATGAAAAAGGAAAGTGGATTTTTGCTTGTGCAAGAATATGTCTTAAGGCCTTACTATGAACCCTGAATGCACATCTATGACTGTACAAATACTTTTAAGGATTAAGCTGCAACTTCAGACTTGCCTAATCAACAGTAATTCAAGCAGAAATATAATAGAAAAATCATTAAGGACAGTAATTTTGCTGACACAGATTTCTATAAAAAGCATCTTAAATTGGAATGGCTGCACACAGAAAATGCTTTTTCCCCCAAAACAACTGTAAGTGATTAGTCTACAAAAAGATTAATTTCTCCTAGAATAGAAAATCAAACCAGGAACAGCTTTGTTCAGGCATCTGCTAGCAGTGGAAAACATATTTTAGTTCTGACCAAATGCTGAAATAATGTTTTTATTCTGGAAGTATTTTGCTATTTTATGTTCCCCTCATTTTAGTTTTGTAGATTTCATGCTGCAGCCACAACAGTATTATTAACACCACTAACTTTTTTGTGTTACTTAATAAGGAAACCTATGGTTTCAAATTAAACAACACCACCAGAATTAGCATTTGCATAGTCATTGTAGAGGAGTGATTAGACTAATCAAAACTCCTTGATTAAAGAATGTTTCCCAAGTGTCTGTCCCTGATAATTACTATGCAACCATTACAGTCTAGGAGATAAAACTGAAGGCCTTCATGCACATGCTTTAACGCTTTTTTACATAGAAATTATATTTTTTAAATTTTATTTTATATATATTTATATATTGCTGATGCAATCACAGCTTTAGGAACTGGTATTTTTTTTTTAAATAGCAAATCTTGCAGAATTTACAGTGGAATCACAAATGTCAACAAGGGCACAAAAATCTTTAGTTCTGTTTTCTTAAGACAAAAGCAGAAGAGAAAATGATCTTTGGGAAGAAAGTCTGCATTTCGGCGCTCATTCTAAAGATTTTGAACATACTTTACAATAGATAAAATACATAAAGATCCTTTAGAATCATTCCCTGGATCCTTCTTTTCCTTCAAAAATGCCAAACATGGATAAGAAAATGAAGGTGTGTTACCTCGTAACTATGTGTTGAACTGAGAAATTATCTGAAGCGAAAATGGTCTTCATATTCTTCAGCTACATTTTTGAAGCAGAATGATACCCACTGCAGGGAAGGTGTGCTGACTTATGACAGGTGTACCAAATGCAGAGATATCAGATTGGGTTTCTCCAAGCATAAGGTAACAGATTTATTTTGGGTCAGAATTTATGGCTTTCAACATGGTTTAAATGTAAAGTAGACACTGTGCTACTCAGCCATGAACAAGACACAAGAACATCCACAAATGGCAAGGTCAGAGACAAAATATTAAGGAATTTTCCAATTTTACTGGCAGAAGCTGTGCTCAGATATTGAGAACTACATGCCTTTGCTTAGAACATGAAGCACCCTTTTACTCAACTTGCCCAAGGTCAGACCACAGACTCAAAGCAGAGGGCAGCTTCCAAGGTCAAGCGAGGTTTTAACCACTGCAATCTCTTATCTCATCAAAGAAAAGTTTAAGAGCATTGCCGTATATTTAATTTAAACTATTATATAGGATAGTAACAGTCCCTTTTTACAGTCTATAGAAAATATATGCACTACAATCTCTTTTCTTCCCTCCACTCCCTGTGTTTGAATTATTCATGTAAGTAGTAATTGGAAGGATGATTGAATTAAACCACCCGGAAGAAGCTGTATATAAATTTCACTATGTTTTTACAGTCATATTTACTATCAAAGCAAAATACACATAAATCATAAACTAAGCTGATGTCTATGAAGGAAAACAAACAAATAAATAAATTAATAAATCAAAATTTCAATTCTTAATTCATCCGTATGTAAAAGTCTCCTTCACAAGCAACATATGTTTGGTCTTGTTGTTTCTTTAAACAGGTTAAATTGTCTAAAAAGATCTGTTCAGACTGCAGCAAGGAATAGGTCTCCTTACTTTCATTTCTTTTCAAATTCGTTTAGTCTTGTTACTTAGTTTCATGTTTAAAATGTTCATGCTTGTGAAATGTTCATACTGATAGTGAAAAATTAAATTCTATTAGCATGAAATTTAATTTCATGCATTACTTAGTAAATGTTAAAAAAAATATCTAATATCTTCTTTCTTCAAAAGAATAGCATCTTGTTACCACAGAAGTTACAGGACATTATCATGACTTAAAAATTTAATATAAAAGTATCACATTTATCATGTATCCCAGAATTATTTAGGTCCTTCACTTTTACAGTGCCTGGATCAGGGGAACCCTCATCCATTTTAAGTAAATAAAACCAAGAAAGCACAGGATCCAGGATTTCTTAAACCTTGTATTACAAATGGTGCCTCTTTGGTACCGCAGAGCTACTCAAGACGCAAACAGAGCTATATTTAGTTCTTCCCCCTGTCTAAAAACCACAGCTGCTTCATTAGCCATCAAATGCAGACGATAAATAAAGAGAATGTCAGGACATTTTAATTGTCAACTTGCAAATCTCCTTATATTATAGTTCTTTCCTACAAATGAATCACCTCAGCTATTCTATGACAATCCTAATCCCAAACCTGTGATTAACCCATCATAATCCACACAGTTTGTACTTTAAAACAATTTAATTTGAGTTTCTTTTACTTTTTTTTTTGTTTGTTTTTTTGTAGCTTTAGTGGGAACTTAGCTCCAAAATTCTTGAATATAAGGCTACCATCGTTTTCAACAGGGTCACAACGCCAGAAACGGAACCTCTCCTTACTGCATAATTATAAATCTTGAACTAGGACACCTACTCCCTGTCCTCATGAAATGCTGAAAAATAATACTGTCAAATCCCATCAGAGATGAATATTAAGTGAAGTCAAAAGAAGCAATGTCAAAATTTGCACACAAGGAATGGTCTGCCGTTCACAAGAGTTCTCACGCAACTGAGAGCAAAAATGACAAAAAAACCCCAAACCTTAAAATACATAGAACACAGTTAACACCTAAAATAAAAGACTGCAAAATAGCAATAGAAAAGAAATTTCACTGAATGAATACAGTCGACTCTGTCTAATTACATTCAGAAGCCTGAGATTACATCAGTGCTCTAAGAATTCAGGGTAGTTGATATACTGTGTGTATGGCAGTAGGTGTTTTTTGGTTCTGTTTTTTTTTTTTTAATTAAATGTGCATTTAGACAACAATATTTATACAGGAAGAAATGCATTTTTAGATGTACCTGAAAACATAATCTTCTACTGATGCAATATTTCTGTAATCCTAGCTATTTAAGTAATCCATCGTGCTCTTTTCATGCACCTCTAGGCTAATTGAACAACAATTTTCTCCCCTAAGCAACTATTAATTTCACTACAAGTTCTTCAGTGGTGAAATATTTTAGAATCAGATATTCTGTAGTCTAGATTTGCAGACAGAGTCCTATACATCAAGATGAAAGTACAAGACATGCCCACAACAAACAAGGTGAACACACACAAAAATGATTTAACTATAATCACTGACACTGGTTGTAGTTCCATGATTCATCTCTTTCTGTCTCCTCAACATATTTTATGGTACTACATGAAAGATATGTTCCACTTCCCATTAAAACAAACAAACAAAAAGATTTAACAGTTATTTGAGCTTGTCTGATAAACTAACTAGTGTCTGGCGTAATGTAAGGAACCTTCATTGATCTATACACATGTGAGTGCATATAAATATTTTCTTCATTGATGTATTAAAGCTGCCTCTGAAAGGAACAGAAATGTCAGCTTCGTATTCATTTGCAGGATACTCTTCTGAAACCTGACCTCTGCAGCATTTTATTAGCATTATTGCAATACTGACAGCCTAAAGAGTTGCCTTTGCTAATTTGAAAAAAATCTATTCAGAAAGGAAAATTTATGCACAGCGCAACTTTGGTGTGAGGGTGGAAATGAAGGGAGACATGCAGGCAGGGTAAGCACTCTTTATTTTTAACTATCAAGAGTCATTATTTGCTATGAGTGCATTCAGTTTAGAAAATGAGGAAAGACAAAAGCCTAGATGTGCAGGAATTATTTGTTGAGTATTCTTTAAAATAGGCCAGATGATTCAAACGTGATACAGCCTTAGAGTACAACGTGGGCATCTGTAGATACCTTCCACTAGATCAGGTTGCTCAAAGCCCTATCCAGCCTGGCCTGGAGTACCTCCAGGGATGGAGCATCCATAGCTTCTCTGGGAAACCTCTTCCATTGTCTCACCACCCTCATAGTAAAGAATTTCTTCCTAATATCTAATATGAACCTATCCTTTTTCCATTTAAAGACATTCCCCCTTGTCCTGTCATGACATGTCCTTGTAAATAGTCCCTCTCCATCTTTCTTTTGGGCTTTTTTATGTACTGGAAGGCTTCTAGAAAGTCTCCTTGAAGCCTATGCTTCTTCAGCCTGAACAGCCCCAGTTCTCTCAGCCCCTCTCATAGGAAAGGTGCTCCAGCCCTCTGATCATCTTCATGTCCCTGCTCTGGACTCATTCCAACAGGTCCTCATTCTCCTTATGTTGGGGGTCCCAGTGCTGGATGCAGAACCAAGGTGAGGTCTCATGAGAGAGTAGAGTGGCAGAATCACCTCCTGCTAGCCATTTCATGCAAAGTAAGGTCCTATATTATTCTTAGGGAACACCAAGGACATTTTTCTAAAACAATATTCAATGAACTACAACATTTTCCATATAAAATCCTTCAGCTGGTTATGATACAGTCTTTCTGTCTGATCCCCTGTTTCTCCACCTGTCTTTCAGGTTCCCTCACACAATCCAAAATGTATAATCTATTCTGTATGTCAGTAACTACTAATGGCTTCCTGAAAAGGTCTTGGTGGAAGTTCAGTGAAAGGTATAATTTAGCAAGCAGATTTAGCAAGCAGCAGATAAAACAATTAGACTAAAAATCTTTTGTGAAAGAAGTGGCTGGCAGTACACCCACAGTGAAGGCTGACTTTGTAATTTAGCAAACAGATTTTATAAGTGGCAGATAACAACAATTAGCGGAAAAATCTTTTGTGAGTGAAATAGCTCATCAAATATGCACAGAGAAAGTACATTTGCATTAAAATGATGTATACATTTCCACTGAAAAGCAATCTATTTTTTCCTGCCTTTCTTCCCCCCTCTTTTTATTGCTGGGGTTTGTGGTAGGAGAGCGATGGAAAACAGCACTTAGTAAAGGAAGAAATTCCAAACAGGGACTGTGGATAAATTTGAAGCACCACCCTAAAAAACTCTTGCATGAGAATTCAACCATTTTGCACCTCAGCTCTCCTAACTCTTGTTTTGTTTGGTTGGGGTTTTTTTTAATCAAGCTTTCTTGTTTTATGATTGCTATGTTTTATTGCTTTATTTTAACAACTCGTCTGCAGCCAAATGTTGACTGAAATGTTATGCTGTAAAATTATTTGAAAGGACCTGACAGACTGCAATTTCTGTAATTCTGTGGAGGAAGGGGAAATCTGACACCAGATTTATTATGCAGACCTAGATCTCAGGTAACTATTTGCTTACACTCCATTGCAGGTGCACAGAAATCTATAAAATGCTGAAAAAAACCCATATTTATTTCTTAGGATCTTTGTTAACCATTTTAAAAGGGCATTTGCCCCTCCAAGTACAACAAAAGCCACAGGAGACGGCAACTCAAACCTGAGAGCATTTCCCCTCAGTCATTCCCTCCAATCACTGTGAAGTCTCCAAGGTAGAAGAATAAATTTTGGGTTTTGCCAAGAAGATAACAGGACACCAGCTCTGTATTTATCTTGCTGCTGTGCTATAGAGGTCACAGTTGGCACAGGGACTGTCTGCTCAGCAGGACCCTAACTTACAACAGCACACCAAGTATTTTAAAACCATCTGAGCTATTTAGATAAATGGGTCATTCATGTCATGCATTTTCTCACGTTTGAGGATAATGTGGATCTGAGCAAAGACTTCGCAAAAGGCCTCCTACCTGTGCAGTTATGACAGAGAAATGGGAAGTTTACAGACACAAGAGATGTAAACTTACTTTTCAGGTTTTGCTGAAGGAGTCGTTCCCATGAATGGCCAATTGGTGATACCCCAGCTTTTGATCTGGTGGACTTGAATCCATTATATTCTTCTATCCAGACTGCATGAAATGCAGCTGCAAAGCACATTAAAGATATTAGCAATTATTTTTCCACCCACTAAGAATCAAATTGTGTACTGAGTTCAAAGTTCAGTTAAAAGAATGCTTGGCCTTTCCCTTGGTCTTTTTAATTTTTTTGTTTCCTTTTTTTTTTTTTAAATATGGAGGTGGATTTTAATACACTCTAAGACCAGCACTTTGTTCTTACATAGGTTCCGCTTTTAGCAATTCTCTTCACTTAAGAGCTTAACAAAAAAAAATTAAAGCATTCTTTTCAAGGTATTTTAAACCTCTCCAAGAGAGTGACTCATGCATTTCCAAACTCAATAATTGATTTATTAAATGATATTACCAAGTTTTCAAAACACAGAAACAGATAATAAATAAATATATTCAGAGTGAATTTATATACTTTGGAGAGATAAAGCAGTAATGTTACAGATGACTTTTGTTCTTTGAAGAAAAATTCTGTTCCTCTCTAAAAAAAAATTAAATATTTATTAAAATTTAAGTAAATATTTGACTGAGGCACACACTACAAAGATAGGAATGGAAAAGTTTAGTTTAGATTAAATTATCTTCTACTACAATAAAATTGCACTTTCTTCTTAGAATCTTTAAATCTATTCCAGTAATTTTTTTTCTTATTACTGCAATTGCCAGTATTAAGACCCTTTAAGATAGTCTCCCAAAAACTTATAGAAGCTTTTAGAGGTATACTCGTGTCAGAGACTGAAATGTTATAATTTCTGACTTAAACATCTTTATGAAGGACTTTTGCCTTTTACAGCAAAAGTGTACAAAAGCTGCAGAGAAGCCCACCACGTCCTCACTAAGGCCCCGGACTGCACTTTGATGGAGATAAGATAAAGTGACTCAGGTCTGGGCTGGGGGAAGCCTACATTCACAGAGGGATCAAGCTTAGCACCTTCAAGGTGGAGACCACAGCCCCAGGGCTATCAGCTGCCAGGCTCACACAGACCCTCACACCAAAGGGTAGAGGGAGGAGAGGTTTTGGGTGTGTGGTAAAAAGCCTCTGGTCAAAGGCAGTGAACCCCCATCCTCTGCTGTGCAGACCAGCTCAGCTGTGGGGCCCTTCACCCCAGGAGAAGCAGCATCCATGTGAAGGACAGCAAAGGGGGTGTCATGGCCCATCAAAGGTTCCCCCCCAAAGGGGTCCCCAGACCCTGNCTAGACCCGTTTTATTCATAAAGACTTAGTTTTCTTTGCTCTTCTGAGTTTAAACCAGTTTGTAACGACTAGAAACATTATGCTCCTGCTAAATCTTTTACTTTTGGTACCACCTGTTTTATTACTCATGGAAAATACTTTTGCAGACTGTAAGAGCATAATAAATTAGCAGTATGTCCCTTACACTACAGCAGCTTGCAAATGAAGATCTATGAAAAAATATCACAAGTGGCATCACTATCTCCCCTCTTACCGCAATGATTCACAGTTCTTTTTGTTTGAGTAACTGCCAGCTTACCCTGCAGCAAATACTGCTGAAGGCAATTCACTGTGAAAAGTACAAGAGATATGTCTACCTCACCAGTCAAATGTTTGTGCACAGTGTGTACTTTTCCCCTCCAAACAGTTTCAATTATTTCCCCTCAAGAAATAATTTTCTTGAAGTGTTTTCTTCATCACTTTGGTTCAATACAATTTTTATCCCATAAACTGGTTAAACAAAAGGTCTTCTAATATGTGATGTTTCAAAATGTCACTCAAGGAGAGGCTTCTGTGAAGCTAAGTAGTAGCTCAGAACTTCTCGCAGGATTGAAGGATTAGTAATACACCCTTTGCATTCGGAAGCTGATATTCTGCTTTTGTTTAAAAACACTGTCATGACTCCAGACACCTATCTCCTAAACAGATCCATCCTCCACAAAACCACTTCTTTGTGCCACACAAAGGCAGGAATCAGAAATTCTGGTTTGAGGCAAACCCAGTGTGACTTTCCTTTCTAGACACAGTATTTATTTCCATTTTCAACCTCAGCTCCTTACTGCTGGAAGAGTGGTCGTAACTCTAACAGCACTGCTTCCATCTTTCAGGAAAGACACATGATGACAATGCATCCATATAAAAGTCGATGATAGGAGGTAGCTACCAACCTGGTGATGGACTGCTTGTTTAACTATATGGTCTAATTTATTCAGAAGTAGCTGATTCCACCCCTTTCACAGTTTTTTTGGCAACAGAAATAAGAAATTTCACCTGGAAATGCTACTAAGGGTATTCTCAAGACGCACTATCAACACAAATTTTAGCAAAATATACAGCATGTGCAGATTTGGCAATTTAAGGAGGACAACTGGGGTTTCTAAGTTTTCGTGTATGCAGAAAAACCTCAGTTGATAAAGCAAAGTCGGCGTTTTTTGTTTGCTTTTGTTTAAAAGTCTGTAAGTGAACTAATGCAACAGTTCTTTTGATCAATAAGTAGGAATAATAAGCACCTGCTGTGTTTTAAGCTTCAGTTTAAATTGTGTCCTGTTAAAAAGGAACACCATTTTCATTTTGGTGATGATGAAGTCACCTGACTGGGGCATTAGCAAAAGACAATTTCTTCCAGAGCATTGAGCAAAGCTCTATCAAGCTGAGGCTCTCTGAAGTCACTTCTGACAAATCCTGTGAAAGTAGATGCAGTTCAGTCTTGTTTTGGAGGGTAGTTCATATCCCTTTATTCAAGGAAGTACCTTTACAGCCATTTACAAAGCAATCTGTGTACACATAGACAATCAAATATGTGCTACAGATACAAAAAAAAGAGACAAAAAATCAGATCTCCATCTCACTTCTTCATTCAGCAAACTGTGAATGGAAATTTTCTCATTAGTGTAGTCTGTGTTGCACAGCCCTGGCTGCTTTTGGAGGATAGTTCTTTTGTAAGTGATCTCCAACTACTACACCTTCATAACCACAGGTTTCTACTCTTGTTTTGTGTAAGCTTTCCTCTTTATTAAGGAATGAAGAGACCCCTCCTTGTAACCTCTGTTTGAATTTCCTACCCAGGAATACCTCTGAAGCAAAATGTCATGGGTTTCTACTCATCAATTTCATATCCTGGTTTATTCATTCACTGATGGTTTTCTCTCCACAGAACTTAAATTTAAAACGTTACATTTCTGAGTGTTTTGGAAAATTGGCAGCTGGACAGAGCAAAACCATTCACAGTAAGAGAAAAAAAGGCTGCCAGGAACCTGGTTGCCCTCTATTCACACTCAGCACAGCCCCTGCCAGCTGCCCAGGAGCTGCTCCATCCCCAGAGCCAAAGAAGAGGAAAGGAAGGCAAAGTGACAACAGCTTCAGCTGGAAAGAGATGGTGGAGAATTGACTGTATGCCAAGATATTTTGTGTCATCTCTGAATGCCTAAGAGTATCTGAACACTTAAGTGCTTGAAGATTCCTTTGCAAGAGTAAGATGTACAATGAAGATGCCATAAGAACATTTTGCTCTCTGTGAGACCCACCAGTGAGACCTACACTTACTGATGCTTTTAGCTCTTTTGAATCATCTGGTGTCTGAAGCCATGCTCTGTTTAGCCATTAATACTGCAGTTTAGGTATTATAAGAGAAAAACAAAATCAGTTTCTCCTAAAATCTTGCATCAGTTTAACCCTTGTTAAACCAAATAAATATATGTTTCATCGATTTTCTATACTTTACATAATTTTATATACATTTATTATATAATAGATATAGATAATAAAAATATATGTAGCAATTAGGGCAACAGAAGTTGTAAATACAATGTATATTTCTGTTATTTTGAATACAATTTCATATAGTCTTCAATCCAAAACTCTTGGAGTGCAAAGAGAAGTGTTCCCAGTAATTAAACTGTAATTCGTCATCCATTTTACTATGTTATTGACTCTTGATCATATAAAATTTAGTAATTCAAGCATCTATTATGAATTGTTATATCTTGCACAGGAGTTCCTCAGAAATCACAACAGTATTTCATAACTGTTTTTGCAAAGTTATGGGCAGGATATGAAGCTAAATGTGGCACCATGGATTTACTTTTATAATAACCTGTTGTAAGTCCCCACTGTAAGACGTCAAATAACTTGGGCTTTAGTGAAATTCTTTCTCTTAAAGTGTTTTCATCAGAAAGGGCTTAGAAGGTAAATGCTTAGAGGTGCAACTTTCTTGTAACACAGAATCATGGCATAATTTAGGTTGGAAAAGACCTCCAAGATCATAAAGTCCAACCTTATCAACCAGAGCATGGCACCGAGTGCCATGTCCAGTCATTCCTTGAGATGCTCCAGGGACAGTGACTCCACTACCTCCTGGGTATCGCATTCCAATCCTTCTTTGTGTTCATTCCAGTATATTCACAGCCATTTGTATATGGACAAAATACAGACATCAATGCCCGTGTTCCAACTTTAAATTAGTGACTTCGAAATGGAACTTCCATAATGGCCCCTCTTATTTCTTTAATTTAAAAACATCAGCTATTAACAAATAATATGCTTATTATGGTTTTCAGCACCTTGGAATCTCTCCCAGTAAGCAGGAATATATTCAGTGGTAATAATCCTTGACAAGTTTGACTTGTGTTAATGTACTCCAGGAAGAACAGAGGTGATCTGTCCCCTGGGGTTTGTCACTGACAAAATGCAGCAGCACTTACTTTGCAGATTACCTACTCGTAACTGTGCGTGTTTCCAAGTTATTTTGGAAATGGAAGGGCCATATCCAACCAAGCATTGTTAACTAAAATTTAGTAAAATTATCACATCTCTAAAGAACAGTGTGAAAGGCTATAAGAAAAATGCATACTTTTGTGCTCACGAATCAAAAAGAAATTACATTCTGTGCAATCACCAGCTCATGTATAAAATGCTTTGAAATTGAATCACATTATCACTTCAGACAGTACAGGAAGTTTCATAAAATAATAGCTATGTCATGAATTGCTTTTTTTCCTAAGGACTTTTTAAAGTAAATATGAGGGTTTGATAGCATAGTGCTTCAAATGGACTGCATCAGAAAGGAGCTGTGCCTGGGAAAACACTTGGTCAGATGTATTGCATATGCAAAATGGCTTCAATGAAATTAATAGCAGAGACACATAAATGCTGTGTCTAGCAGAGAAACTGTGAGTTTTATCTGTTCTCAATGGGAAAATTTCCAGAATCTAATTAAATGAATAAATAAAAGGAATTTGGAAAATTTAATAACTTCATGATTTTTAAATGTTTATTTTGATGTAATCTCTTTCTCTCTTTTTTTCTTTTTTTCCCCCCCCCCAATAAATTCCCCATTTCATCAACATCTGGGCATTCGAAAGTATTTTGAAATACAAGCAACCACATCTACTTATGTGTTTGAAATTACTTATTTCTGAAGTGGACAGGATGGAGAACATTTGAGTAATTTTCTGTCGGGAGAGTGTCTGCAGAATTTAACTTTGTTGCAGTTTCTAGCATATGTAAACTTTAACAAAGATAGGCTTTCAATGCTTAAAACAACAGTTCTGGTATATTTTGCAGCTATGTATGTGGGTATAATTCATGCATTCCCATGATTTGATCTAAAATTTAGAACTTTAACATGGAACTGTAATATTATGCTTTTAACTGAGATAGAAATGAAAGTATAGGTAATAGCAAATTACAACTTAATTTGCTCACTTCAGTCATCTGGGCTCTTTTCCAGCAGGTAGTAATACATTCAGCTGTAAATGTACAAATGATGATATTTTAAAATGTGCAATTCAGCAGCATAAAAACTTGTATAAAGTTCATCCAAGATAAATTAAATATAAGCAAAGAAGCGTTATGGGATTTTTTTTTCCTCCCTTCTATTGTGTTTGAGACAGCGTTTTATTTAGGCCAGAAAATAGAGGGGAAAAAAATCTCTTTTTCCCTCTTTCTGCATGGACAGCACTATCTGTACAGTCTAAAAAGATTGTTGCAAATGGAGGAAGATCTGTGGGAGACTCCTTCTGAGGTAGTGGTGCCTGATTCAGTTATCACACAAAGAAATAAAAAGAAAAAAAAGAGTAAAAATGTCTTGATCATCACTAATGCTAAAATTTATATATGGTTAACTGCTGAAATCTGAAATAACAGCATCAGTGGCTGAAATTACCTATACAAAAAAAGTTAATTATTATCTAAAGAAAATTTTTTTTTTCTCTACCCCAAACAAGGCCAAATTTAATTTTGATATTCTAGAAGACCCATGTGTTTATGACCGGAAAACATTTCAAGACTTCATTTTGTGGTAACAGAGGTTTTACTGCAGAGCAGATAAATAATATTTAAGAAATAAATTCAAAACACAGTGAGAAATTACCAGAAGCCTTCAACAAACAAGTAATGGAACAAAGTAATTTCAAGAAGACTGAACAGAAACTAAAGTAAGGAACAAAAAAAAACCAAAAAAAACCAAACAAACAAAAAAACCAAAACAACAAAAAACCACCAACAACAACAAGGACAAAAATATCAAGCAAAACAATGATTACATTATTGGAAAGACAATCTTTGGACACACATGGATTTTGGGAGGAGGGGATTCCAGTAGCTACCAGAAATGACAAATAGAGATAGAAAAATGTGAGAGCATATGGTAAAGGTGGAATCCATTGTGCCCAGATTGATACCTATATTTAGGACACCAAAGCTAAATCGCCCAAGTGTTCAAAGTTGTGTAGTAGCCAATACAGACAGATTTAGGAAAGCATATTAGGAAAACACAAAGTTGGTCTAGTAACTTGTAAATCATTTTTCAACCAACTACAGAGGGAGGTAAAATCGTTCAATTTAGCACAAAATGTAGGCACAAGCTATGTCCCAACATTTAGTGGATTTGAGCCTGATTCAGGTTGAATATCAGACTAGAATTAGGAACTCTAAAATAGGTGACCCAAGAACTTCTGGAAATGATGAACAGATGTTAGAAGCATAGGAGAAATTGCAAGTGGCAAAACCATCAACATCAGACCCCGGCCAGGCCAGATTTTAAGATAAGCATGAATTTAAAGAAAGGACCAGCACCACCAAGGTCCAACAGATAAATAATGGTTTGGCTGCATAAACAAACAACACAACAATAAAGACATTGAGATCTGCTGTCTTGGTTTGAAAGACAGGTGTCTGCCAAGGAAGTCAGGAACCTCCCTTGAAATGAAAAATGCAACCCCCTTCCCTCCGAATCATTATAGTTTTGAAATTAAGGGGCTTTCAGGCAAAGATATGAGGAATAGGAATCATTTCCCTGCCCCACTGGGAGTGGTCCAGCTCCCAGCGGGGCAGCGAAAGGCAGGCTTGGGAATCCTGGGGTTTTCCCTGAGGCACCTGAGCAGATGGTGAAAAATTCCCTCTTTTAGTAGGGTGGGGTGTTAGGGTCCCAGTGCAACAGCTGCTCCGGTGAGCGAGCTCCACTCAGGGTAGAAGGAAGGCAGCCGAAAGCAGAAGCCTGCAGCGCTGACGAATTCCCTCCACAACGATGGCCGCCCTCCTCTCCTGCCATATGCCGAGAAAAAACCAGCCATCCAGGGGCTGTACCCAACCCCTTTTTCCAAGTTCAAATCTCATGGCATCCCTCCACCCTACACAAGAAAACCCCAGGAGAAAGGGAGTAGCCAGTCAGACCCCTCCCCCTGTGGCCAGGTCTTTTGTTTTCTCCCAAGAACCCAGCAATTCGTCCCCCTGGGAACATGTATGGGGAAAATTCTTTAAGAGAAAAAGAAAACAGGAGGAGAACTCCCAAAACCTCAACATCTGCCAAAACAGTCAATAAAATACATCGTTTTAAAGGATGTAAAAGGAGATGGGGGCAAGGAGAAAGAGAGGAGAAAAGAGATGCCAGATTATCAGTAGGAGTCTTCACATCACGTTATCTGCTGGTCCCAGTAACTACAGAAATAGAGGATTATGATCAGTACCAGAAAGCAAAATGGATGTAAAATATTTGCCATCAGAAGACAAACAGTTCTCAGCAAATAGTTATAGGCCAAAGTAGTATAGCCATTTATGCAACAAGTAATAGCAACATATAACAGTCACAAAAACATTTTAAAATCTCTTTCAAAAAGTTAATTCATTTTGGAGAGAGGTATTGTGGGGGAAAGTAGAGATAAAATAATTCTGGGTTTACATTCTATGTGCTGTGAACCTTAGTAGAAAATTAAGCAACAGGTTTTGCATTGAAATTTGGCTTGAACAAAGGGAAACCAAACAGTTGCCAATCTTATTTTGCTTTTGAACTGGATATTAGACGCATTTGGACTCCCACATAATTTGATAGTGAAAGCAAAAAACCTAGAGTAGAAACAAAATCCCAAGTAGATGATGTGGCTGAAGACACTTCATCTGTTCAGCCTGGAGAAGACGAGATTGAGGCTAGACCTCATCACTGCCTGCAGCTTCTTCAGGAGGGGAAGAGGAAGGCCAGGCACTGATCTCTGCTCTTTGGTGACCACTGACAGGACTAGTGGGAATGGCCTGAAGTTGTTTCAGGGAAGGTGTAGGTTGAATATTAGGAAAAGATTCTTCATCCAGAGGGTGATTGAGCACTGGAACAGGCTCCCCTGGGAAGTGATCACAGAACCAAACCTGACAGAGTCCCAGAAGAGTTTGGAAAACACTCTCAGGCACATGGTGGGATTCTTGGAGTTGGATTCAATGAACCCTGTGGGCTCGTTCAAACTCAGGATATTCTATCATTCTATAAATTTAAACAATGTATGCTTTTTGTAGATGGAATTTAAAATTGCGTGTTCTTTGCAGGGTGGGCAATGACATGATCTTCATGCAAAAGAAAGTTTCAGGGAGACAGAAAATCATGGTGAGATGCAGAACTGCCCAGAACTGAAAGCGTGATCATGGTAAGGACTGAAACAAACAGCTGACAGAAAAACAGACAATATCATACTAACATGGGTTCCTCCCTGCCAGGGGCTCATCGCTACTGGACTGTGGCATCCCAAACTGAAACCTCATCAGCTTGGGCTGAGAGCTCCCTACATGAAAAAGTTATAATGCTCTAACACTTGCTATGTCAACAGAGGTAGGAGCTGGAAAACCAAACCCTAATTTCCTCTCTTGTGCCACTAGAAAGTAACTAGTCACAAGTTTCAAAGGCACTGCAGGCTATTTGGGTCTGTATACATGAAGTTCTCATTAGCACATGGTCCTGGTCCCCAGATAGAGCTTTCATGTACCACAGTATGACATACATTGTATTTCAGTATGAGTTCTGTGTTAAATCCCAGCATAAAATTTGTATAACTGGTAGAGTCAGCAAATACAGGGTCTTGCCAATCAGTTGTGCACAGTCTGTCATCAACATGTTGGTTGACAAAGAGCTTTATTACAAAAACTTAGTCTGAAAGACATTAGAACATTCCCCAGGGACACCAAAATGAATTGGCAAGGCTGGAGTTCAGTGTTACTGAGAATTGCTTTTTACTCTGCAAGTTATTTATCCATGAAGAATTATTTTTTAAAAAAAGAAAGAAAAAAAAAAAGAAAGATGCACAGTTGTCAGTGTGCTTCAATCAATTTAAGTGTGAAAAATTGACTTCTGATATTCGAAGATGCAACTGGCAAGTTTCAAATGTGTGCAGTAGAGGGAGGTTAAGTCTCACTGAATAATTCACTGTGTCTATAAACTAGGGTAATAGAAGGTGGAAAGAGGGTCTTGCATTATTGCAATCATTGTATTTTTCCCTACATGTGGTGAACTGACAGACCACTTACATTTCATTTTTATTATCTGATAACAGCCCACTCACAACAGTACAAGACAGTGTAAAATGGAAGCTGGATTCCCACACAAGAGACCTAGCAACTATTTTTTGAGAGGAGCTCTTTTCAAAAAAAAAAAAAATTTACAATCCGTAATGGTCAAGTGCCTGGTTAGAAAAATGCTGGCCTGTAAAGCTCCTGCACCAGGCACCACAACCTCAGGCTACTGGTGCTGACACCATGGAGCCCTTCCAAGGAGCATAATCCAGATTTCTGGTGTGTGAGCTCATCTCTCACCTGCTCTGTGGGGCACCAGAGCACGCACACACCTGTAGAGTCTCTGCCATCTTTGCAGCAGGAGGAAGTAGAATGATCTTCCTGGGGGCAGCCCTCTGCCTTGGCTAAACAAGCTGCTAAAATACTAAGATAATAATAAGAACATTAACAACTCAGCATCTGGGAACAGAAAAACATTTCCTCTAGCTCTAAAAGCACACATTCAAGTCTATACTGTTATGACTTCATTACCCAAGCTTATTATTTCATCATTACCTGAAATTATCCCATTATTATATTGCATTACACATTTACACAGAGATAAACAGGGAATAAGTCATTATAATTGCCAGTCATTTAAAGGCATTTTATCAAATGTTAAATGCTTAAATATCTCTGAATACCTACCTATATAAATCACTGATTGTCACATATTCAGAATTTAATGACTTAGACCTTTGTCCCTTTTGAAATAACTAGAAACTAGCTTTGCTTGGATGCATGAAAATATTACCGTATTACCTCATTTATTTTTAATCTCCTCACATGCAGTATAAAACAAAAAGAAATATATATACAAAACTGAAGATTCTTTTAAATATATTCATTTATATGCATTGTGTGGGTTTAATGGAATTCATGAACTTGGAGATACATATAGCTGACAGAAATCTATTCCTTCTTTTTTAAAATTCTTACCTCTACAGAACCATGAAAAATGTATTTGAAACAAACAAATTACTGGTTTCAAGCTTAGCATTCACTGTGGCCTGCACATGAACAAAAGATATATGAACATTCAGAGACAGCAGATAGAATTCTGCTGTTTATACATGCACCCCCTAAATGTGAACAACTCAGTAATTTTTTAGTTTTTATTTCAGGCAGCACAGCAGCTGTGACATAATTTCTTACCATTTAATCGAATGTGCAGTTTGGAATATGTTAAAATGAGCAAAATACATATTTTAAAATATCTTGTGTATGAGACTACTGAAAATCCATCAGACTTTAAAATAAGGATAGTGTACTATGTAAACAGATGACATTACTGATCATAGCCCTCCCTCTTCTCTGAATGCGAATCCCAAACTTCATTCAGCAGAAACCATGGCTCTATGTTAAACAGTATCACAGCTGGGAATATTTGCTGCACTATGTCACCTACAATTTTTTACTGTGACAAATGGGACTTCAAAATGTACCTGTTCAAAATTTATCAATTTCTGCTACTAAAAGTTTTCTTTTGAGGGAAGAGAAATTCATTTATTTAAAAAAAAATTCTTAATGAAACCAAAACCCACACATTTTTAATTACCAATATGCATTATTTCAGTAAATATACTTTTAAAACATTTAAAATGAAGTTTTGAATATTTTGTTAAAAATCTTTTTTAAAAATATTGCAGTTTGCTTCTTGTTCATAGGTGAAACATGAAAGATGATGTTTGACTTTGATTTGTACAACATACTATATTTAAAATAATTAATTTTTTAACTACTGCATCCACCAGTGAATTAAAACATTTTTGCACTTCACTCCTGGTATGTGAATCCCTGGAGAATAATTATAAATACATATTTGTGTTGGACTAAACACAAATCAGCAAGACCATTTTATCCTGGTACGTTTCTTTTGCAGCTTTACCATTTCTTTGGTTCTTGGACAATTCTTTTGGTTAGAAATTAAAACTCTTTAAGTCAGGCCTACTCTAAAGGAATCTCCAAAATACTTGAAGACTACTTTCTATTCTGATTTTGTCATGTGCGATTTTTGTCTAAATTGTACAATTGCCAGATGGAAAGAATGCAAATAAAAAATGAAATACTGCTCTTATATTTCATGGTGACTTCTGAATATGTCCATTTCCTCTAAAGTGAACTTTCTGACATGGACACAGAAATTTTATACCATCATGTTTTAAAAAATGTGTAAGTTATCTCTTTCATCAGGAAAGTAGGAAATCTAAACTACAATGTATTAAAACACTAATTAAATTGAAGCACAATGTACTAAAACACCATAAGAAACCAAAAGAAATTGAGAATGATTGTAGGAACACCATCTCAATTTTTTTCTGATGGTCACATAAAGATTTACGTGGTTTTATTCTGGCACAGAAGAAGACAAATTTTTTATAGTAAAAATTTCAGAGATACTTTCTTTTGTCTGGAACTATTCTTTCCTTTTCAGTAAGGTAGAATATTAAGTTAGCTTATGTAACTATATGCCAGAAAGCAAATTCCACATGATTAAATTCTGAATAGAGGATGCCTATGTATATATACTTTCCTCAATTTTCTTCCACTCATTCTCTGTTTTGGTGGCTACATATTTCTTTCATGATGCACAATCCAAATTCTGAAGAACATTAAATAATAACTTATTGTTGACACTAAATTACTAAAAATGACAGTATAATTATCTGTTAAAATCTCTGCCGGCCTGGCTGTTCCCAGCCTGGCCTGCAGGTTAACGGGGTCCGATGCCCGCGTGAACCAGCGACCGAATTGATGGTAACTGAGGTTTGCGTGCCTCAGTTTACCAGTACAGCCCAACGCCTCCTCACAGCATGTAGGCATGCTGTAGCCAGCAGCGGAAGGTACGGAGAAAAGAGTGGAAACTCTGTCAGCTGCATTCCAAGTTTATTTTCTCCTGCCCTCGAGAGGGCAGGGGCCAGTTAGCTTGAAGGGGAGCTAAAGCAGAGAGACCCCGTTTGTTCTCTCGCAGAGAGTTTTAAGGTGTTACATCATCAGGTAGAGGTAACAGAATGAACCAATCATGAAAGAAGGTACATGATAGTAAACCAATAATGAACCTCCTCAGGGGAGGAACAATATCAAACCAACAAGTAACAAGACAGCTAGAGGGTATTTCAAATCACGCTGACCTGTTAGAGGACTTGAAACTTCTGTGATTGACATGCAAGGGATATGTTGCTATGCTATAGGACAGCAACATCTATCTTGTTCTGATTCTTGTATGCTATGTTTTTTATTATTCTCTTCATATCACTTTATTTCATTTTTTCTAAGCTAATATTTACATTGTAATCCATCCAAAAAGTCTTTCACACAGAGGTAGCTGATAAAGAGTAACTGGTTATGTAATATTACATGCAACCTATAATCCTACTTGTTTAGGAAAATTAATCTTAACACCTTAAAAATAGAAACCCTATAGATATTCATTGGAACACACTGGCTTGGACAGAAGTTCATTGCACTGAAAAATAAGATACATTTTTTGGGATTTTTTCAAATGCATCTGACTTTCTGATTAAAGACAAAATTTCCTACATGGTAGGCTGAACCTCCATGATTTTCATGAGACTGAACAGAGGTCATTTGTGTTTGCTATCAAGTTGTCAAACCAACAGCCAGAAACAGTAACTGATAAGGCTCTAGTCTTCAGACTGTGTTGGAAATACATATAAGTGTATGCAGCAGAAGAGGATATGCCTTCTGGAATTTCACAGAAATGTATTGAAATTGTATTTATACAATTGTCTCTTAATTTAAAAAAAAAAAATCTGTTCAGATGTAAAGAGACAGAAAAAGAAGAAACTGTTAGACTTTCAGCATAAAACTGAATAAAACAGCCTTAAATCAAGTGAGTGTACTTTGTAAGTTCAACCTGTAGTTTAGGTGGAAAATATACACTAAACCCAAATACTGTTTTAGCACCTTTTGCAGATACTCACTGTTTCTTCTCAAAACTGCCAGTTATGACAGTTGCAGTTTTAACATGCACTCAGCCAGCAAAGCAAAACTGAATGGCAACAGAAAAACTGACTTTGACACCTCCCTGCCACCAAAAACAGAGTTAAACACACACATACATTTTCCTATGTCAAAAGCTTCATACTTTCAGACCAATTTCAAAAGATACAACCCATTAGTGGTTCTTAAAAATAGCAACTTAAAAGACATCCTAACTCTGCCATGTAATTTTCACTGTGCAGCAGGACTGACTCATGATTCAACCAACAGGCATGCAACCCCAACCATAGCTAATGCGACTGAGAAAGGCTCTGCAAATGTTAGACAGTGCTTCTCAGAGGATCTCACAATCAATGTTTACATGCAAAATCATGTCAGGAAAACTAAAAAATCCAAACTAGAAATCAGTTTAAAAAAAATATCTACTATGTTTAAATTGTCATAAGCCACTATCTAAACACCATGCTAGAATTCATCTTCTTTTTGCCCTACACTGGTCTTCCTCCACAATTCCTCACAGTAGGGAATTACAATAGGATTAATGTAGGCATCCTGATGAAATGTTTTCTGCTTTCTGAGTTCCTTTACACTGTTCTCTCGACTTTATTATAAATCTTAACTGAAAAGAGAAAAATCTCTGAGCATGGTTTTTGCCAACCCAACCACATTAGTCCTCTCATTTTCATTTCCAATAGAGTCCTATTCCCATTTTAACATTTGTCTATTGCACAGCAGCTTCCATTTATAACCAGGCATCCAACAACAAGCATGAAGTAGCCCAGGTGTTTAGACAGCAAATGTATATAGCAATCTACAAACAAATTTGTTCACCAGTATACTCAGTTTGTTTGTCATGACCCCAGGAACAAAGAACTACTCAATGTTATTTCAAATTGGTATTTCAGTATTAGGCAAAACAGAAGATGTAGCTAATAAAAACCACCAAACCTGAGGCATTTCCTGAATAAACTATTTCTGTGGATGCACAAGTAGTATTACAAATATTTGCTTTTGTATATTTTGCATTTCTAATTTCAGTAAGTCTCTTCCAAACACTCAAGCTGATTTTGAATATTTGCTGTTGATAAAAAAACCCTCAAAAAACCAACAACCAAACAGACACCCCCCTGCCCCGCCAAATAAATAAACCAAAAAACCCAACCAAAAACCAACCAAAAAAAAACCACCAACAACAAAACAACCAGACAGAAACGTAAAATAGCTTCCCATGTGTTATGCCTTTAACAAAGTTAAAAAGGGCTAATTCTTTCTTTTGGAGAGGTTAAAATAAAAAATACTTTTACTTTATAATAAAATAAATATACTTTATAGATGGCATAATTTTTAGAAGGGTTTCTCTGCCATGAAATGAGATCTTTCCAGATGGAACAATTCTGCACTGCCTGGAAGCGGTTCCATCAAGACTTTGCTTTCATGGGAAATACTGAGCGTCTTCAAGAACAACGTGGAAGAAAAGCCCTTCATTTTTATGAGCAAAATTGTTCAGTGCAGTGGATGGCACGAGTGGGAGTAGATCAAGTGTTTTGCTTTGAGGTACAGTAACGGATGAAAACTGTGAGTCAATTTCGAAATGGGGCTGCAAAGGTTATTTTAATGCAGATTAACTAAACTTCTTTGCACTGGAGGATCCTCCACTTTACTAGAGTGGCCAAGAACCACTCTAGTGCTCTTCCATGCACCAGTGGCACCAAGTTACACCAAACCACTCCCAGTTATGGAAACCATAAAACTATGGGGATGCATGCTCTGATCCATCCTCAAACTCCATGCTGGCAGCATGGATTACTTGGAAAGACACAGCAACCACCCGAGCCTCATATACAGTATCATCTCTAACATCAGTGATAGAAGAGGTAAGCCCACAAGGAAATTGTCTAACAGAGTTTACCTGTAAATTAGCATAAATCTTCAGCATAAAGAGCTAGAAAATACAGCAAAAAAAATGTTCATTCATTCATCACACAAACAAAACTAAAATAATCTGTAAGGAACCACTGTGCTAGCATAAATACATCTTCATGTTTCTACACAATATTGATGATTGTAGATCAGCTCCTGCCACAGACACAATGACATGTAGGAATGAACAGGAGGAATGAACAAGAGATAAGGAGAACAAAGCACTCATGTTTTAATATGATATAGCAATATTACAAAACTGTGATAACTGAAACATGAAATAGCCCAAAATGACAGTGTCCAGTAGATTCACAAGGAAAAAAACCCAAAGCACGTTTCTCTCAAATTTGCTTACCTGCTGGACTAAGGCTAATTAAGGTACCAGAAGCAATCCAGATGAGGCAGTGGGGAAGCTCTCCTGGACTAAGTTACTCTCAGGAGCTCCATGTTTCCACTTCTAGATTGTTTCCACTCCCCAGCTGCCCCACATCTTTCAGGGTAATACAGATTTGGCTACAACACTGCACTAAATATGAAACATTGTGCCACTTTCATTGAAATAAAAACATTCTGGTCAAAAGTAAGAGCAAATAGCTGGTACTGTATTGTGCAAATGACAGAAATATTTTATTATATGTTTTTACTATACATGTGATCCTTTTCAGGGAAAAATACCCATACCACAAGTAGCTGCATCTACATTTTCAATATTACAGTTATTTTAGTAAGATTGTCTTCTCTTATGCTGAAAAACTTACAGCACATGCACATACCTAAGCAGATCAAACACTATAAATTTTCTTTTTTGTTTATTTTGATTTATGTTAATTAAACATCTCCAACAGGATGCAATAAAAATTACTTAGCTCCAAGCTATAATGATTTCTTTTCAGAAGCAAGGCAACAATAAACTCTGTCAATGCTTTCACCAAAACTTGCTATTAAAATATGCAGAAAAATGTTTGCAAGGAAGAAAGAGCAGCAAGGGACAGAAGAGACAACCACAAACAGGCACATAAATATGCAGCTTTTAATAGGCAGTGCAGATTCCTATTTTCATATTTTAAGTGTCCTCACCCTTGAGTGAGCACAGAGAATGGGAGCGACACAGCAGATGTAACAATATCAGTAACAAAAGTAATACCAGCCAGATCTTGCTGCCTCTGTTTGACTGACAGTTCACTTACCTGCCTCCTCTTCTCTTTTTTCCTTTCTTCAGTAACCACAAAATGTATTAAATGTTTTGTGTCACGTGTTTTGCTGGAGCCTAAGTGCACACAGGCAAGAAACAATTTCCCTGATGATATTACATGGTGCAGGCTAAATGCAAGGCCTTTGTGAGGGGCCTGAAACTTAATTTGTGCAGCTTGTGAACCATGCAGTGGCACATGGCCCTGGCAGGGCTGCTCAGCTCCTGACTTAATTCCATCCCAATCCCCTGGCTGTGATTACATATTCCTATGTGCTCCATCTCAGGATTAGGTACTTTCAAAGGTTATACTAACAATACCTGCTGAGGAGTTAACACCCTAGCTCAACGACTCCAGCTAAAAGAAAGGGCAAGGTAATTCTTCTTTTAGGTAATTTCATATATTTTCATTTTTGCTTTGATTTTGATTTCATTTGAGTAAGTACCAAACAAACCACAAAGTAACACCTGAGGAGAAAAAAGAAATGTCATAACCAGTGTTTTGCCACAATTATGAAAACATTTATAAAGCTTTACTAGATATTCAGATGCTCTAGGTTTGATTGAAAGCAAAAATCAAAACACGTAGCACATAATATAGATATGTGTGTGTGGGCACAGGTGTGTGTGCATTTCAAGAGACAGATCTTCCTTTTAAAAATATTTTGCCTTTTCTAAATTAAGCCTGTGGTTCCTGTAAGAAATACAGCATAATTATTATGCATATAAAGCAATTATCTACTAATGTTTAGTTTCTGTTTCCTAAAATTTTTGTTAGATAATAACCTCAAATATCCATTTAAATTTTTTAAAGGATATTACTGATTTTGCCATGTTATTAGATCTATATCCATGTACACATTTGTATGACCTTCTACCACTGAAGTAAGAAGTTTATAACACACACCAGAAGGAGCACTGATTTTTCCTTTTGTATCAGTGTGTATCTTAGAGAGGTATCCAGAAATTCAACATTCTTAACTACCCAGAAATTCAACTCTTCTGTGCTAACAGAGAGCAATCAATAATTGAGACAGTCACAAACTAATATAAAGGCATACATATTTGCTGGTGCCATAATGTTGTTACTGTTCTTTGTTTCTAGATTCATTTCTTGCCTTTTCTTTGCTGTTAAGTGCTGAATTGTTGCTCCTCCAGCAAAAGGCTGCTGTAGGTATCCCATGGGAAGAAAAGTGAGAGAGAAAACACACCGTCACCTCTTTATCCACCTGTCCTCTATACTCTTCCAGCCTATCTTACTTTAAACATTCTTTACACTAATTTCTGTTACAAGTTGACATTTCAGTGCCATTTCACTGCCCCAAAAATACTTAATTTATGACCAAGGACTCTACCATTTGTCAATCAGAATTTTTTCTGGGCTATTAACAATGATTGCAAGCAGCAGCAAGTACAAAGTCTGCCTGAAAGCAGAGGAAGCTCAGCTATAACCAGAGCTTACAGCCCAGAGTTGCAGCCAGTGAAGCTTGCACGAATTTTACTTTTTCTGACAAAGCAAAAAGAGGATAATATAAATGACTACTTAGAATTTTAAATTCAATTAAAACAAGTTAATTATGTTTAAAAATAGGAAAGAGGATTACCAGCTGGATTCTTCAATGCACAAGATAAATATGAGGATGGATACAAACTACTTTATTTAAAAAAAGAGAAGGGGCCATTTTTCTCCTGCTGCATCAGGTGAGGTGGATCTCAAGGAAGATAAAGACAGAGTAAGTTATTGGCATGCGAATTTCCTAAGAAGAATCAATTTTTCTGAGAAGCTTTTAACTAACAATCTCCAGTTTCAGATTTGAAATAAGGCATCCTCTGCTTAAAATTAAAAAGGACAGAGAGCTCCTGGAGTGTCTGATAGATATTTCATTCCCTAGAAAGAAAGTTGAGTGATGCAGAATTATGACATTTTCATACACAGTTTAATTATGATACAGACAAGGCAAAATTATGGATTTCTGAGTCTTCACCTATGAGAAAAGTTAGAAGGGCCAGGGTCAATGGGGAAAGTCATTAATTTAGCAATCAACTAATTAAGGAAGGATAATCAAAAGGGATTTGAGGGATATTTAAAAAGAGAACCAGACTAATAGCAAACCAAGGACTACGCATTGACAAGAGACATGTCAGCTGATAACTAAGTGCTACTTTACCAAAAGACAAATCTACTACTTTTGTGTTTAAAAGTTTGCATACATATTAAATGCCATTCAAATATATAAAAATCTTCAATACACTCTTTTAAACTGATTAAACAAGGACAACATTTCATCTCACTACAGTCCATTTTTTGTTTATTTTTTTCTCAGACTTTGTTCATAACAAAGGTGAGAGAAAAACCAAACCAACAAGTCACATGAACGTGTTACAAAGTTCTCTGGATAGAGATTTCCATCTCCAAAAAGTAATGACGATTTGTTAAACACGGCCTACAGCAGATCCCACAATAGGATGTATACTTTTGAAAAGCAAACAACAAGCCAACTAATTATCTGTAACATAGGGGGCTTGATTGAATAGCTGCTTTGGGTTGTTTTGTGGGGGTTTTTGTCTGTTTGTTTGTTTGTTTAGTCAATGCTGGTTTTGTTTGGTTTTGTTTTAAACAAAACCCAAACCTTCAGGCTGCAGGTCATCAAAGTTTCTTTTCCTCTTCTGACTGCTGATTGAAAGAGTCTTGGGGTCATGTCATATTGACAAAATTAAATACGATCTACATACACAGATATTGATAGTAAGTTACAGACTTGATGAAAAAAAAAGGTCAGAAAATTTAAACAGCCATTATTTCCCACTTTCCAATGTTCTTGTACAAAATTTGGAAAGTTAGAGATCAGCAGTATTTATTATAAGACATCCCTATAGTTAACTAGCAACTGAAAGGAGAATAAATTCAAGGTAATTTTGATGCCCAAGTCACATAAATACTGTGCAGTGGTTACCGTCTAGAAGAAATTGGATTTTCTGCTTCACGGGAAACACTGATGCTTCATATTAGTTTCCATCAGTTATTGGAATAAATGGATACACATATGCATTAATATATACATAATTATGTATTTATATACCATAAATCTAGAATTCTAGATAACAATAAAATTCAAGAAACATTTGATTGGAAAGGAATGATACACTAAGCTTATAATTTTAGACCACTAATTTTTCAAAGTACAAAATATTTTATTTTACTCTGTTATTTAATTATTTTTTCAACTATAGTGACTCCCGGGAGGTCTCGATCTATTTTCAACAGAGTATGCTTGAGACTCTGGGTAGAAAACCTTTGGCCATGTAGTTCCTTTTAACAGTTAACATAACAGTCTGCCTTACAGCAGTCATCTTCTTTAAGACCTCCAATATTTCTGAGAAGTCCATTCCAGATCCTCAGTGACAGCATTTCTAGTTTAAATTTATCCTAAACAATTACTGTCCTTAATTTATGTTATTTCTCCCATCCTCATTTAAAGAGAACTTGGTCTTGCTTTAGCTCTCTAAATAAGGCATGCTTTCAGCCTTGCCTTGTAAAATAGCTTCTTCAATTTCTTGCTGGTCTTTCTTTGCCCTTATTCCTGCCCAAAGTCATCACTCTTGTGTTTGTTTTCTTGAAAAACTACTAGCAGTATCTCAAATAAACTCTCGTATGGGTGTTTTCTCCAACAGAATCCCAATGCATCCCACCATCATATTTTTATTTCCCTAAGGAAAAATTTATTTTTGCAAACTCTGCAATTTCTATCAGAGGGTCACTACTGAAAATTACTCTTCAGCCTAGGAAACAGAAAGAGTTCTGCTCTGCAGGTTTGCTCAAATGATAAACATCTATTTTATTGATTGTTATGCTTAACCACTCTCAGCCAATGGAGAGATCATTTATTCTATAAATGTCTGGATGTTGTATCATAATGATAACATCAACCTATGCAGATGTACTTGCAGTGGGGGAGAAAATACTTCAGCTATGGGCAGGCTCAACCTGTCACAGAGCACATCCAGGAGCCACACCAGGTAACATCTTGCTCTGAACAGCCCATTAAAATTCATTCCTCTTGCTGCAATTACTTTTTACTTAAAAAAATATTCCAAATCCCCACCCCCAGACATTTAAACAATTCATACGAAGGCACCTGGAAACAGAGAGCTAAAATTAGGGCACATCTGGGGGACTGTCTGGATTCCTGAATAGTCAAGTTCAGAGAATCCATCCATTCTGTCTCAACCTCTGCTTAGAGAAGTGCATCAAGAGAGGAATCAGAGAACAGGCACCCTCTATAGGCCTGTATAACTTCAGATTCCTAATAACAGACTGTCTTCCCAGCACTATCATATGGTCCATGTACAAAAAATTGACTAAAATAAGTGATGGTAAAACCCAGTTCCCATCCCTTTATTCCCAAGAATAGACAGTAGAAATAGATCCTAAGTAATGAAAGAGTGACACTTGTACTGGGTGCACCAGGTACAATTCATGCTTTGTAGGGATTTTTTTCCATTTTTCTTTTATTTTAATTGTAAATTTGTCCCCTACACATCGAAAAATGGACTTCAGAAATAATTAAACTTCAGAACAAACCTTTCTTTTCATACTCAGCTTGCACCTCTGGAGGAGAGTTTGTCAAATCATCCTAAAAAATTTTTTTCAAGAGCAGTTTCATGCAGTTGCCTGAAGGGCAGAGATAGAGCAGAGGTAGAGTTCTTCAATAGATCAGGTGTTTGAACACTCACACAGAAGTGCAAAGTCAGGGCTAATCACTGCTCTGCTTGAGAACTGCTTTCAGGAGACCATTTTAAGTACTATCACAGAAGGTAAGAAAAGAGGTGAGGGGACAACTAGATATCCCAGTTGCTCATCGGCACTGCTTCACTTAGGAAAGAGAATTAAAACGTTTGCACCAGGAGGGATATCTTCCCATAGGAGTACACTTATTGTCCTGACCAGCAGACTAGAAACAGGTTATGCAAGTTATTTATAAAAAAAAATTGCACCATTATAATGAAACACACACCTCTAAGTTCTCTTAAGAGAGACGACATTCAGTTCAAGCTATTTATTGTCTGATCAGTACAAGGAATTTCACCCAAGGGCTTGTACTAAAAATAAACATTTTGTTTTGCGCCATACTGTCGTGGTTCCAAAAGCAGCCCATGTTTCCAGGTCACTTTTTGCCTGCCTAGGATTGTACAAGCTTTCAAATTCCAGCAGTCCAAACCTCTGCTTAAGCTTTCTACAGTCCAGTTACCAGCCTGAAAGATTATATGCTCTTCTTTTCACCTTCCCTTCATCCTCTTTTCATTCCATTCTTCACTTTTGCCTAACACCTCCATCAAAACATGTACTAACTACGTTAATACAATAGAGATGAAAGTAGAGGAAAGAAAAATCAGAAGATTACTGGGTAAAGAAAAGCTATGAACAGACAGTAAAGCTGAGAGAAAGTGGGAAGCGTGGAGAGGAAAAGTGAAATTAAGAGGAGTGTTTGATGAGCAGCTTAGTGGGACAGGGTTGTGGGGAGATGAATGAGTGACAGAAATTAAGACAGCAGCAGAATAGATAACTAGATGATAGCAGATGGGCAGAAAGACTCTAAACACAACAAATAATGATAGTCAGAGTTAGCAAAAAAGAAAGCAAGATTCCCAAATAATTCTCTTTTTAAATACTAAGCATATGTAAGTTTAAATACAGAATCTCATATTTATAGTTACGAGGCAGATGGGATCAGGGGAAATCAGCAATGACCCACACAGTTGGAGACCACACCAATGACGTTTTTTAACACCTTGTATCCAT
The DNA here is from genome assembly GCA_013399195.1 of Dicrurus megarhynchus. Taxonomy (NCBI): domain Eukaryota; kingdom Metazoa; phylum Chordata; class Aves; order Passeriformes; family Dicruridae; genus Dicrurus; species Dicrurus megarhynchus. The sequence goes on from VXAD01003966.1 coordinate 252,934, forward strand.
GAGGTTTTACACTGTCAGGCACACAACCTGAATACTTTCAGGACTGAAAGCTTTGCAGAGAAAGTTCTGTGCCTGCTCACCCACTGCTGCTCTGCTGGGAGTGTAGGTGCTGCTGGCTGGGACAGATGGCATGGCAGCCACCTTGCAGAGGCAATGGTTTTCTGATGATATTTCTCTTTCTTTCAGACAGCTAATACATTGACTACCCCTGCAAATAGGAGCAAGAAATTGATCTTTACAGCAGTAGGTGACTTAGCTGACAGACACCAATGGTGTCTCCTTTGATGATTTTGAAGAATCCTGCTGACAGGATCCCAAAGCTGGTTTCCTTAGCAACCACAGATGATGCATGACTGTATTATGTTTGATTCTCCAAACATCATTTCAGCTCCTCCCTGAGATTTAGTTCTTGTTTGTTTGTCAAGCTCTTGTCTCTGAAAAGCATGTTCCAATGAAAAACTCCGAAAATTAATCCTCCACCCATTTCTCAGTAAAAACATGTCTTTTCACTCATAGAGATTTACAGTTTCAATCAAGTAAATGAGATTGGGCCCCTCTCCAGATTTCACTGCCAGGACAAGTAAAGTTCTTCCCAGGAGGGATAAAAGAGAATTTGTCACAAGAGCAAAAGTTAACCACCGCAGCCCACCAGGTGGAGGTGACCAACTGGGGAAGAAACAACGGATTAATATTGATCCGGCATAAAGTGGAAAATGGAATATAGACAGTGTGGTTTTGCAATCTAGGTTAAAAAACCAAGCAGAAGAACTGCTCAGGGTATGATTTAGGCCATGGAATATGGGACCTAATTAGCCATTAAGAAGGCATTGTGATAAAAAGAGAATATAAATATTAATGAATATCAGGTAACCCTCCAGGATACAAATAAAAGTATGATCCTGGAGAAAGATAATTTCATAGAAGCAAATCAATTTTAATGCAATGAATATTGCACTTGCAAATGTTCAAAAGCGGGGTGTATTAAAATGGGGCATAAAGGATTCTCCACCATTCATAACAGAGACGCAAGTGTTACAAGGCACATGTAGAGGATGGGGAATATTATTAACAGTCACCCAGAACTTCAGAACCAGACTTCAAGGATAATGAAAGTCAGTACACACAAATTCAAGTACTCACACCTACAGACTTTGACTTGGCATTTTAGAAAGTGCAGAAAGAAGAAAATCTCTTTAGAGAAGCAGAGTTCTGTAGACATGGTTTTTCTTTTTTGAGGCTTTTGGTTTCCCCCTCCTCCCCTCTACAAGCACCTGAATTAGCTCATTCTAGGCCTGATGTCTCCCACAAGGCTGATGATTTACTTTGCCAAGAGGGCACATTGTTGCCTCCTGGTCAGAATGGGATGCACCAGGGTGCCAAGCTGAATTTCAGCAGATCAACCTCCAGCCTGCAATGGATCATCTGATTATTCCACTCCAGGTGCAGGACCTGTCGAACTTCGTGACCAAACCCTCTGCCTATTTCTCCAGCCTCTGAAGACACCTCTGAAGGGCTGCAAAACCATCTAGTAGCTCTATCAAGAATTCCTCCCAGCTTAGGGTCACCTACAAGCTTGCTGAGAGTGCTCTCTGTCCATTCATTCAGCTCATCAGTGAGGATATTTAACAACGTTAGACACAGTATTGACCACCAGAGGACTCGCCCAGGGATTGGTCTACAGCTGGGCTTAGTACAAATGATCCCAATGCTTTCAGCCAAGCAGTCCAGCCAGCTTTCAGTCCCACCTAACTGCCATTTACCTAGTCCATACTCCACTGGTTTATCAATTTCAGTACCATAGGAGACAGGGTTGAAGTCAAGATAAACAATGTCCATGGCTTTCCCCTTGTTATGAATGGACGATGTGGGTTTAAATAAGACCCTACCTTTTGCCCAGGCCTCTGGCAGCAGGCAGTCACATTATTGNCTTATAGACATAAGAACTTTTCTCTCTTTCCACATCTGCTCTCATACCAAGATGTATACTTGGGGCTGGGGCTCAGACTCTCAGGTGCCTGGAGGTGACCCCTTGCTGGGCTCTCTGGCCCCTTGCTGGGCTATTAATCTGGCCTGTGTTATCTCTTCCAAATGCCCCAGACATGAGAGACAGGAGGATGTCCTGCCACACCCCTCATCTACCTGTCCTGGCATCTAGCTGTAGAATGTTATTGAACTGTTCAGACACAATTTCTCCTATGTTAATATTCCATGCTGCCTACTCCCAATCACCTTCTCATGTGTCTGGAAATGGTATCCAGAATAGTTTTCTCCATCACCTTCTCAGGGATCGAGTCGAGGCTGACCAACCTGTACTACCTCAGATCGTCCTCCTTTCCTGTTCTGAGGACAGAAGTGGCACTTACTTCCTTCTAGTCCAGTCCTCAGGAATCTTCCCTGGTCACTACAACCATTCAAAGATAATCTGGAGTGGCCTCACAGTGACATTGGACAGCTCCCTCAGCATTTGGTGGGTGCATCCTCTCTAGCTCCAGTCTGCTTCAGCATTCCTTAATCTGATCCTCCTGCATCAAGAGCAAATCTTTCACACTCGATTTTCCCACAGGTCTTGGGCACTCAGGAGTCTTAAGGGCTAATCTTAAAAAAATAGACCAACATGAAGATATCATTGAGTACCTTGGCCTTTTTCCAAGTGCTCTGTTACCAGGTCCCCTGCTTCATCCAGCAGTATGTATATATTTTCCTTGGCTTTCCTCTTGTTGTTGAGATACCTCTATGGTAGTCCTCCTGGTTAGCCTTCTTGCCAGATTGAATTTCAGGTGGATTTCAGCTTTCTTGGCCCTGTCCCTCCACACCAACACAGTGTGTCTATACTTCTGTGGCACCTAACACCAATTCAATCTCTCGAATGCTTTCTTTGTCAGGGGCTCTTTGTTCATTCCTGTAGGCCTGCTCAGACCTTTGTCTAGCTTCCTGCACAGGGAGCAGCATGTCCTTGAGATAGGAGCCCGTGGCTTTGGAAAATCAACCAGCTCTCCTAGTCTCCTCTTCTTCTCTACAAGACCATATCCTACAGTATCCTTCCAAGCACATCCTGAACAGGCCCAAGTATGTTCTCCTGAGGGACAACACCTTGATCCTGCTTTTTGCTTCCTTTCAGGATCCTACCATATCATATTCACAGCAGCCAAGGTTGCTGCACCCAACCATCAAATCCTTAATTCTTTTCATTGCATCCTGAATCTCCAGATGGCACATCTATGAAGGGGTGGCAACACTTTTCTTCATGAGGCCCCACTGACAGCAAGGCCAGGCTTGTTAAGAAAACACGTTGCTCAAACCTCCCTGTTGTTGAACTCCTTCCCAGTTCAGAGGCCAAAGTACATCTAAGTTTATGTATTTCCCTGATACAGTGAAATATAATCCCATGGTTTAGATACTTCATTAGTCAGTGCTTTTGTCCTTATCTGTGTGTTTAATAAGTATTGAAGGTCTTGTCTTCCATGAATTTCTCTAATTGCTTTTAAACCAATTTATACTTTGGCATCCACAGCATCCTTTGGCAAGGAATTCTACAGCTTAATTAAGCATGGTTTAAAGCAGCACTTCCTTTTGCTCCTCTTAAAACCTCTCGTTATTTAATTTTGTACTTTCCAGCTCTTGTTTTATAATAAATCATGAACAATCATTCTTCATAATTTCTTCCATGATTTTGGATATAGTTACTTAAATATACCCCCTCAGATCTCTACCCAAGAAAAAAGCTACTACTTCTAAGTATCTTTTCAATCTTTACAGTCTCTCTTGCAGGTCTACCACACCTCTGGTAATCTTTATATCCCTTCTTCTTACCTTTTCCGAATTATTATATTACCTTTGAGATGAGGGGATCAGAACATGTAACATCCAAGATTTAAACCCATCAGAAAGATATATATGTCAACCTACAGTAGTGCTTCTTAGTTTTCCTTTTCCTTCTCTCTGTTCCAGAAAATTCCCACACACTTTTTGAGCACATTTGTGTTTATAGGCACTAAAGCCTTACTTTTTTTGAGAGAAGAAGGTTAATATAGAGTTTCTCAATAATATAGTAATTAGTCTTTATCTGATCTGAGATTCACCTGCCCTGACTTTCATCTGCTCTTTTTTAATCAATCATATCTGATAGTGAAATCACTCTGCAGGTCCTCAAAGATGGGTTTTGTTTTTACTCTACTGTATAATTTTGTATTACCTAAGATTTGTTACCTAATATTTTGTCACTTTTCCAAATAATTTATGAAAAATTAAGGAGGACTTTTGGCTTCCCTCTATTTGTTTGTTGAGTAGGAGTAATTTTGAACTGTGTTCATTTGTCCTCATGTACTGTCTTTTAGCCTTTAAAATAGCAAGCTTTTACTGCTGGCTGTATAATTGTATTTGTGGAAAGCCCCTCTTTTCTATATGATCTCCCTTTAAAAAAAAAAAAAAGANCTCCTCTCCTCTCCTCTCCTCTCCTCTCCTCATTGCGACATCAGGTCATGGCATCTACATCTTACTGAAGAGGGAGAATTCACATGGTCCTCAGTTAACCTGAGGGTATATAGGTAAACAACCAATAATCAAAGTTGCCCACTACCATCACACCATTCTCAGTTAAACTCTGGCTCTGCCATAGGGTATTCTCAGTACAAAACCCACAAGCCTGTTACCTGGTACAAACATTGTTTGCACAATCCTTTTTGTCTTGATGCTATATCTGCTCAAATGGTCTTTCTCCATTTCTGCCAGCTTAGAAGTAAAAGTGTGGTATGGTGTAATTCTGTATGTTGAAAACACACCTGTCTGTTTTCCTGGGCTCCTGTCAGTGAACCACACTGGCACAAGAATCAATATTTTGTGAAGATCACCTCATGTACCCAATGCCATTCACAAAATTGCAGAATCATTAAGGTTGGAAAACACCTGCAAGGTCATCAAGTCCAACTTTGACTGATCACCACCTTTTCAACTATGGCATCAAGTGCCACATCCAGTGGTTTCTTGAACACCTCCAGGGATGGTAACTCCACCACCTCCCTGGGCAGCCTATTCCAGTGCTTGACCACACTTTCAGTGAAGAAATTCCTCCTCAAGTTGGACTTGAACCTCACCCGGCACATCTCGAGGCCATTTCCTTTTGTCCCGTCACTAGCTGCCTGGGAGAAGAATCCAACCCAAACCTTGCTACAACCTCCTTTCAATCCATTAACCTTCATTATAGGTAACCAGACCCATGGTTATGCTCCCTGCATAAAACTCTGAGACTTCCTTTCCCCCACCTCAGACTGTTACACCCCAGTTACTCAAACCTAGGACTAAACCAAGGTTCTTTTGCTCTGGGTAGGCACAAAGGAGAAAATTCCAACCAAATATTCTCAAGAGGTAAAAACATGCAAAAGTTTACTGGCAGATTATAGAAAATTAAGGAACATTGGCAAAAGAATAAATATCACTTATCCCAGCATAGAGTTAGCCCATTGAACATAGAAAACCTTTAAACCCATTCGATGTTACATCCTGTGAGAAGAGAATTAGAAGAAGAAGAAAGAGGGAAAAACGGAGAGGAACGATATAGAAAAACAGACATAGATACCAGCTCCTGGGTTTCAGCAATGTAAGACTCCAAGATGAAGGTAGGGTTAAAGGACAATGTACTTGCCTGGTGGTCACCCCTCTTAACCTTTTTGGCCCACCCTGAGCCTTCCTCCCAGGAGGGANATAAATATCACTTATCCCAGCATAGAGTTAGCCCATTGAACATAGAAAACCTTTAAACCCATTCGATGTTACATCCTGTGAGAAGAGAATTAGAAGAAGAAGAAAGAGGGAAAAACAGAGAGGAACGATATAGAAAAACAGACATAGATACCAGCTCCTGGGTTTCAGCAATGTAAGACTCCAAGATGAAGGTAGGGTTAAAGGACAATGTACTTGCCTGGTGGTCACCCCTCTTAACCTTTTTGGCCCACCCTGAGCCTTCCTCCCAGGAGGGACTTCTGGTCTCTTGGCCAGTCAGGGAATGGGTTAAGCAAAACTGGGGCTGCCTCCAGTGTGCCATGATTGAGAGACACAATGGGACTGGCGGGTATGGGGGGCAGGGCACTATCTCACCACAGCAAGGCCTGACCCACCCCCTACCACACATTCCAAGCCCCCAGGATGTCTGGAAACAGACTACCTTTTCCAGTCTCTGACACAGACAAATATACTTTTTTTAAAATTCTATTTGGACTTCCTTCTGCATTTAAATTTGGAGAGAGACAGAGTCAGAACTGACTGAAAACCATAGGTTAATTTTTTATTCTTCTTTTAAACCACCAAGTTTCATCTTCCTTCTGCCTGCTCGTCTCCCTCCAAAGGTTAGTACATCTGGACTCCACAAGTTTCTCCTCAACTCTCCTAAGCCTCGGCTTACTCCACACACATAGCTTTTTAGTGCTGGGGTTTAACAGTTCATGAGCTTCCTATCCAGCAGGCTTCACACCCACTCTGCTAAGACGTGGGGTTGCAACTATGAGACAACATTAATCTTTTCTTCATGCACTTGTGGACACAGATTTAAAACTAAATGTATTTATATTCAGGAATACACATAGCAATGTCGTATCCTGAAAAGAGGACAGTAGGTATGATCAGGTCCAAATCCATGCATTTTACAACAAAGTGAGAAAACAAACTTCGGACTGCATGCTGAAGTACCTTATGCCATTTATTTCACTTCAGTACTGAAGAAACTTTAGATGTTAGAAAACAAAATTTCATTCTGTTAACCAGCATCTCAATTGCATCCCAAACACCAGCTATATTATGAATCATCACAGCAGCCTTGCATTCCCAGAAGAGCTGTCACAAAGATAGAAAATGAATAAATGAGTATCTTTGCTGTTATATGTTGTTGCTCCTGCTGCCCCACTCCATTAGGGAAGAAATCAAAGCACACAAAAGAAAACCCATTAATTCTTACTCCTAATCCCTTTCAATATAAATCACCCTTTTTCATGCATTATATAACCTTTGTCCTATAGGTTTGCACAGTTAACACCAAGAGAATATAAATATGGAGAAGTCATATCACTGCAGTAGAAGAGACTCATCAAATGAGTTTCAAATTACTCTAACAGAAGATTTGTATTTTTCCATTCCTAGTGGCTTTGTCAATTTGCATTTTCATTCTCCTCTGTCATTTTTGTTCCTCTACTGACTTTTAAAATCAACATTTTTCTTCCCTTTGTCTTGAACTTATTCCAGACTAAATAAGGAAATGCACTTGATCTGTGCCATGCATAAAATATAGGGCTCATAAACATCAACATTTCAAGTTTTCAAAGTTGCAATCAAGCAAAGAGAACACTTCAAATACCTGTTTTGACATACTTTCTCATTCTCAGCAACAACACAGCCTGACAGCCTCAGTACACATGAACACCTATTTCAGAGTAAAAGCAGAAGATTTTAAAAAGTAGTTTTGTGCATATCATAAAAAAATTGAAAGCAGGAAACTTAAGGAGATGTCTGCAGAATATGGTTCATTTTGCTAGTTCTTTCATTCCATCAAAATGGAAACTAGTGTGAAATAAATTGCATTTACACAGTAGAGAAAGTAATACATAATTAAAAAAAAAATTACAACAGTGTTGTAGGATCCATTGAAAGACAGGTGCTGGTAAAGAGTAGCAGTATAGTAACATTCTCTCCATCTTGATTTTAGTATTTTATATATCATTATTTTTTAATAGATTCTGTGCAGGTTTGCTGCCAAAACATGAATATAGATTTAAAGCTAGTCTCTCTTCTCTTACCTAATGCACATTAGGATATCTAACATTAAATTCTTTTCAGATCCTGAAACCAATAGTATGATAAATACAGCCCAAAAATTCCTGAGACAACACTTAACTTGTTCACTGCAGTTCCCTGGTATTCGCCCTTAAATTAAATTAAGAGTAAGAGCAGACTTGTCCATTAAGAAGGATCATTTTTTTTTGCAAAGGTAATGAGAAAACAAAGCAAGCAACTTTAGCTGTGCTAGCAAGATATGGAGACCTTACTAATGAAAACCCAATAGCAAAAAAAAAAAAAAA
>VXAD01003966.1:270228-290701 GCA_013399195.1 Dicrurus megarhynchus
CTTTCCTCTGACTTGGGAGAGGATTGATGTCTGCAGGCTTCATCTGTTCTGGAGAAATCTTACAGCACTAAAAGAGTTAATCTCACCCGGGCCTTGCAGCTGGAATTCGCTTATCTCTCCTTGCCGGGCAGCAGCAGTGGGTGAGGGGGAGCATGGCCCACCCGAAGCAGGGCTGGGGCCGGAGCAGGGCTGGGGGGGCCTGGCCAGGCTGCAGATGGAACGGGGCCGCTCCAGGCCGGCCCGGCTGGGCCACGCCGAGCAGGACCCGGCCCCGCTGGGCTGTGCCCTGGGCCTCCCCCAGTTACCTGTCTGAAAGCTGGAAGCCAGAGAGAGAGCTTCCCGGGCTTTGTTCGTTCTTAAATGTGGATCACAGAGGCGTATCAAGCTTCTTAAGAGGCTTAAAGAAGTTGTCAATATTCCAACTAGCCAGTTGATTGGTTCTGTCAGGTCTAGAGGATGCTGTAAGCACCTCTTTGCAAAAAGATCACTTCCGAGGCTAATGGAGTCTTCTTTAAAAACTCAAACTATGCTAACCCATGACAGTGGTTATACTTGGTAACTCCAGTGATGTCTCTTACTTACATTAGTATCATTTTTTAAATATTATTATTATGTAAACTTACAAAGCTCTTGGATTCAAGTGCACTCGAATTACACATATTTCTTCTTATTCACTCACTACCTTTCAATGCCAAGGCATGCCGTTGTTTGTCTTAACAAAAGAAGAGCTCTGAAATTCCGTATCTAGAACATTTCACTTCAAACACCAGGTATTTCAAACAATACCCATATTTGGGCCACAATGACAGTTTGAAAGAGAAGTTATCTATTCTGTTGTTAACTGCTTAAAAAAATAAAGGTGAAAAAAGTTATTAATCAATGAAATGTAAATTTGACTTTCTTTTATGTTGTGTTAAAACTCCTGAGCAAAGTTTGCAAGGTTTGAAAAAACAGGATTTCTGAAGAGAGGTCAATTTTAATTTTAAAAGCTGATATATTCCGAAAAATACTCATTCCTTAAAAATTCCTTAAAAATACACATGCTTAAGCATTTTATTATTTAATAGACAATGAAGTCTAAAAGATGGGAAATCCCTTTGGGTCCATATTCTTTCCTGCTACTTGATTACTCATTTTTAAATACAGAAGACATTAAAAAACATTATACTCAAAACATAGTTAGATGTCAGACATCTCTTATAAACTGTCGTCAGAGATGTATAATGATCAATACTGTAATGGACTCAGTTTTTCCCTGGCTTAGATTTTCCATTAAAATTGCAAGAAATACTGGAGACAATAGATGCCTCTTCTGATGTACTTGTTTCAGAATTCCTTGTTTCTCAAAAATGACTCAGTAAAGATCGGAAATTTAATTAATTTTGCCTAAAATTAGACAATTTTGTAAAAAAGAATAATAGCAAGACAGGAAAAGCACCTGTTTTAGACAATTTATTTGTGTCCTTTTTAATGTCTTAATGACACTGGATGTAGTCACAGTTGCCCACCTCTGTTGTTCACACTTTTCCATTGAACACAAATGTTATGTACAGGTCTATGAAACATCAATTCAAATGAATATTTAACAAACTGCTCTCAGAAATGTAGAAGGCAAATTTTCAATTAAATCTACCTTTTTCTCATTCCTGTTTTAGAGGTTAAGAAAGAAAAAGAAAACCAAACCAAATCACAGAGACAAACTAAAGGAATGCATTTACATGTGCAATGAGCAAAAAGTAGGATTTACTATGAAAATCTGATACAGTTTCTATTAATCTAGTTATCTGTTATCATAAACCTTTATCTTTATGCTCACAAGTATTTTTAGGTTTCAAGGAGACAACTAAACCAAAAGCTAGTACAGGACAAGGTATTTGAAACCCACTGCTACCTTGCGAAAAAAAGTACTGCTGACATTTCAAATTCCTAAGCACCCTGAATAACTCTACTGGCAGGAGGTGCCTACCCTTCAGTTGGACATGCTGAGCATGAAAGTAAATTCTGAGACTCTCACTAAAGTTTTATCTCAAAGTAACTGGGTCTCCCTGAACTACAACCAAGTTATTTAACATCGTCCTTTCACAGAAAATCTTGGCTACGCATATAATCAACTTTTTTTTTTTTTTTACAAAAAGACCCCATGCAATCAGCAATGTGCCACCTTGCATTGCCCTATCTGGTCATTTCCAGATGAAAGAGGCAGCAAACCCATGCCAGACTCACAGACCATAAACATTTTAAGCAGCATGGGAGATAGAAGAAAGCAGTACTTTATGCAGTTATTTAAATTTATTCCAACTATCTCTTTCTAACTGTTACTACTACTGCAATACTGCACACCTTTAAAGTGCAGTTCAAAAACAAAAGCAAAAAACATCCCTTAGATGTCATAGATAGGAATCATCATAGTCCTTTTCTACAGAAGTAAGCATTTTGATTTAGACGTAACATGAGTAACCTGCCACACAAAGAATAGAAGCAGGCACAGGAACTTTCATCAGTATCCCATCAGATGTAAGAAAAAGAAAACAATATTTTTCCTCAGCTTAAAAAAATATTAAGGCTATTTTTATTCATGAACTAACAAATGCATAACTCATATCCAGTATTTCCTTTCTACAAAATGATTGTACTCAATATTTTGTATGTTGAATGTAGCATCTGTAACTCATTTCCTAGTGACTGACATAATTCATTGCACACATTATTATTTTGAATTTATTTTTAACATAATAATAAGCACCATAAACATACACTTTTACAGAAAGTATAAAAAAAATTTAGCTGTTTTTTGCATAATCTGACAGCCAAGTTACGTCTAGTTAGGACAACTGTCAACTAACTGAAAGCTACAACAAAATAAGCAGTTTCAGACTGATTGTTAAATAACTGCCAAATTCAACATTATATTTTTCAGAACAGTCTGAGGTCATCTGGCTATAGAGAATCATGCAACTCAAATGTCAATCAAGTTACAAGCCTATTTGCTAAGGGGGGCTGTGTGAGTCAGAATTTTTTCTGGATATTTGCAGCTAAATAGTATATATGACCCAATTACAGGTAGAGAAGCTATGCCACATTTTACTCTTTCAATACAGTAATAACATGGAATTAAAAGAACAAGCCTTAGTAGTAATCATCACCTTAACTTAGTGAAATGTCATGCCTCCAGATAAAAAAAAAAATCATATCCTTTGGGGATTTTGTACTCAGATTTCTGTTAAGTGGAGTCTCCTTCTTCCTCCCCTTTAGTTGTCGCTAAATTTTGGACTGCACTGGTGTTTCTCATCTGGGCAAATCCTTAGCACTACCTGAAATCTCAGTTCCTTCATCTAATTATCATACAGTGCATGATATGGTAGCCAGCTTCTCAAAGCTTTCTTTAGTCTATTGATCAGGTATCTCAGATACTGGATCTTTAAACAATTTGGAACCCAACAGCAACAATATAAAAAAATTAGTATATGAGTTTTCCCATCTGTGAAACTGCAAAATGAAGGCTTTGAAACTATCAACAGGACTGATGATCCTGGTCCAGAATACAGTATTCCTAAAAAGTTAACCCAACTAGCTTTCATTTAAATTTTTTGAACAAGACAATAATATTTAAAATGAGCTCTTGTATTGTTTAGTCGTATCAGGAAAACTAATGCTGGGAGTCTTGAGGCCAGATTTAATTCATCATTCTGAGGGCAGTCATTGAGGCTCTTCTGGTGTTGTATGTGTGTTTTTTCCTTCTTGTGTAGTGAGTATTCTTAAAATGACCAAAAGGAAAAACTCCAGAAACAACATTATCATATTCTTATTTCATAGAGTATTGTTCTTTAGGATATATTCAAGTTTTTAAATTTTATTTCTTATTCTTCCAATGGACTTACATAAGTCCTCACTCTTTTCCTCTTTATATGTGAAGCTCAGGCTGTCTGGGTCCTAGGAGTATCTGAATAATAGTCCATTAAAAAGAAAGGAAAAAAAACCCAAACACTAAAACAAGGATTATCTTGGGGGTTTATTGCTACTTTTTCCTTTTAAATACACATAATGCTGTCTCTAAAAAACTCCATTTTTATTAATTTGTTCCATGAAAATGAGCATTTGTGCTGCATATATGCTTTCACTTGGCCTGGCTTCATCCCAATTTCTCTGGCTAAGTTCCCAAGCAGCTCACAACATTCTTCCTAAAATTGGTTAAAAAGTGATGATCTCTGGTTTTAAAACTTCATGGAAACCCAGCTTCCAGCTGCCAGGCTCCTGCTGCTGGCTGAGCTCCAGCCTCTGCAGCTCAGGAGTGCAGAGAGGTACCAAGGCAGAAGTGCTGTCCCCAGAGTACCATCCACAGAGTAGCCATACTTTTGTTGGGCTGTTTACAGGTGTCCAGTCTGGAGGGCAGACACTTGACTGAGACAGGATAAGTGTTTGAGGTGAAAGGACTCACACTGTGCATGATCCCCTACCCTGCTTACCTCCTACACACCTTCATTCCCCATTGCTGCAAGATTTGTCTCTGAATTTTGTCACCTCTGTACGGAAAATTTCCATTAAACTAAAAATTTTTTATTCATCTTCTTCTAAACATCATGCATTAAAAACATTTCTACTGGTATCTCTTTGTTCAAAGTAACACTCAGCTTTAGAAATACATCCTTCAGGCAACATCATAATCTCTCTTGCTAATTATATGGATGCAAAAAAACACATTTCACTTTCTTGATGTATTGATTCTTTGGCAGCATCTTTTGCTGGGGCAGTTTGAGAGGAAATCAGCAAAATTTCCAGACTAACAACATACCACTCCTCATTATCCATTCACTTTGGCCTCTTGGGGCAGGAGGAAGAGGAGTTGAGGATGAAGAAGTGAAACTGAGCCTGGAAGCAAGAGGGAAGGTATTTTACTTTTGTCTCTTTTTCTAATAATCAAAAATTATTTTAATTGTTATTTCAGGCTTATTGTGAAAATACAAGCAACACTTTACAACAAGGTTTTTAACACTTGTGGCTACGTGCTCTATAACCCAGGTGCAAGACAAATACTATAAAATGTGAAAAACCTTCAGAACCTTTGCAAAATAAATGTCTATTAGGCAAAGAACTATAATTTATTACTTTTGAAATTTTTATTCCCTTCTATACAATTTAACATTTACTCCAAAAGTTGCTGCAGCTTAGAGAAAATTGAAACTTTTTTACATTTGGAGGAGGACTGAATAAGCTACAAACAAGCTATTTCTCCTAGAGTTGGTGTTACCCCACAGAAGTTGCTGGCAGATTCAAGAGGACAAAGACACCTCGAAAAGACCAAGAAAGAGCTTTGTCTGAATAAATGAAAAGCTCCACTTTGAATACGAAACTCACTTTGATTAGTTGCAGGTCTTCTTCAGCCTACTGAACACGATATACTTAATTCATATGTACCAACATTTGACATCTGCAAGTAGATGAGTGTCTTCATCTCTAAACTATTTAAATTTATGTAAATATATCCACAGATATATTTACATAAATTCAAAGATATATTTACATAAATACACAATATATCCACAGAAGAGTCAAGGTTCTTCTGAGATATCAGAAAGATGCAACCTTCTGTGGTCACTACACATTTTAATTCCTCTTCTATATCAGTACAGACTTATCGAAGTCTATTCTTCAACTTCTTATTAAAACCAGGAAAAAGGTCAAAAATTACCTCTCTTTCCCTCACTAACCAAATGCAGTTCTTGTTCCTGCAGTACCTAATGCTGTCTATATTTCTCATTTCAATGCAAAAGTAATGAACTTTGCATGAAGGAAGCCAAAGCACCAAGAGATGATTACAATGAGAAGAGGCTACAATACCATATGGTTTTATGTTCAAATATGTACAGTGTTGATTAAAAGAGGAAAGGAAAGCAGTGCATTAACCTAAATAATTATTTCTTCTGTTAATAACACCATTAATTCACATGCTGATAATGACAGTTTCATATAACCTATCAGGCTGAATGAGTTCCACTGTTCTCAGACAGTCCCTGTGAATGTTTAGTTTCTGTGCTTTCACATGTCGTAACAAAAAGCAATAAAATTTGTCATTACTTGGCTCAGGGCTGATTTCTACTTCTCCAGCACCAAATCTAAATTAGAGTTGTGATATACCCTTGCCATTACTTGCAGCACACAGTGGCACAGCAAAGGTGTACAGAAAGCAACCTGCTCTGCAGACCATGAGACACAGGGTGCCAAACAGCACCCACGGGACAAGGGATGAGAACTGGCTGGAAAATCACCTGTTTGATCTGCTGCAGCACACATTCACCAAGTGTGTTACACATCACTGAATGCTTTTAAGGGTTTGTTTCTTTTCAAGGGAGTCATTGTGATCATTCTCCTCCTTGACCATACATAGAGTCCATGCAGCTTTGCTGCAGCTACCTATGACAACAGCCCAAGAAAAGCAGGAGATAAGCACTAGGAATGTCCAATCTGACTCCACATGCATTTATATAAGCACTCTGAAACTGCTAGAATACTTCACCACAAGAACAAATACAGGCAGTGTAACTATCCATATCTTGCCAGAAGAACTAGGAGGTTACAGAATACAGGATAGCTCCTTCTAAAAAAAGGATTTTATATCCTTTATTCTATTCTTTCTCTTCACACATAGTCAAGAAATGTGATTACACTAATGAAGCTTTCAACAAAATTGCTAACAGTGCATATGAAAAGTCAAAGCTTCTCCTCTTTAGACATTATTTCTTACTACAATTTCTGAAACATTATATACCTCACCAGAAGTAATTTCATCAAGTTTTTGATGGAATTAAATTATTTTACTCTTGAAACTTGAAATATTTCTAGTACAATTTCATGGCAATTTGGAGGCAAGAAGATTTCTAGCTCATGCAAACTGAAATTATGTCATATTTCTGACCATGTGTTTTGTTATCTTTCATTTTGGTAGGTTCACTAAATTCAGACACTGATGGTTGCTTGTGAATTTATATAATAATGGTTCAAAGTTCCTGCAGAATGATCAATTTATCTACTATTTTTTATCTAACTCAGCATTAATTAGCAATATTTTATTTCTTCCTTCCCATATGTTCCTGAAGAGATCATCTTTCAACTCCTGAACAACGATTAGATGTGTTTCATAAAACTGCATCTTTCTTGAATTATTTCTCTCTGAAGTGCCTATGTATATAAGTGACAAAAAGGGGGAGGTATATAATAGATCCTTGTAAAGACAATGCTTGAAAAAATGTAGAAGAGGAGCAGAAGAAAAAACAACACAGCTTACACTTACAATCATCAAGCTCTTGGATAGATCTTTTGATATAAAAACTGTTAACATTATTCCTGGACTTTACAGGTATAACCTAGGCAGGTGTGATCAATGTGCAGTTAAGCTCTATTCTAAAGATACCGAAATAACTCAGAGAATCATAGAATATCCTGAGTTTGAAAGGACCCACAAAGATTATAGAATCCAACACTCAGCCCTGCACAGGACACCCCAAAAGCCAATCCATGTGCCTGAGAGCATTGTCCAAACACTTCCTGAGTCAGGTTTGGTGCTGTGACCGCTTCCCTAGAGAGCCTGTTCCAGTGCCCTGACCACTCTCTGGATGAAGAAACTTTTCCTGATATCCAACTTAAAGCTCCAGATCCAGCTCCAGGTGTTCCCTAGGGTCCTGTCACTGCTCACCAGAGAGGAGAGATCAGTGCCTGTCCCTCCTCTTCTCCTCATAAGGAAGCTGCAGACCCCAAATAGGTCTCCCCTCAGTTTCCTCTTCTCCAGGTTGAACAAACCAAGTAACCTCAGCTAGTTCTCATTCATGTACTCAATGTATTTCTTATTAAAAGGGAGTTCAGCTAAGACGTTTGCTTCCCCACCTTACTGGAAGTGTATTCTTGACAGTTCTCAAAGCTAGGATATGTTTCTTCTTAAGTCCTGAAGTAAATAAAATATTTTTCAGGCAGTGACAACTACTGAGTGTTAGATTTGGTACACTGTAGCAGTATTTTTGAAATGTATATTCAATTTTCTGGACTCTGTAGTTAAGTACTTTTAAGGCACAAAACCGTAAGCAATTTCATTATGTAAAAGGAAAGGCGGATTTAGAGAGGGGAGAATTTGGAAGCCATTTGTGCTGTCTCTTACTGGATTTTCTTCCCCAGGCAATAAGGAAACACATAGAGAGCAGAGCTTAAGTTGGAGAAAAACCAAAACAAAACCCCACAATCTACTTCTCTTCCAAAGTGTTTCTAAATTATTCTCAGTTCTTGCAAACACAGATTATGTATGTGTGCGTGTTTAATCTTTTGAGCTAAATTATTCCCCAGGTGCACATTTCCTTTAAATAATTTTCCTTTATTTGCTATGCATAGAAAACAATAGTAGCCTTGATGTTTCCAGAGAACAGGCAAGAAATATTCTGAAGAACCTCTCCCATCCTGAGCTAGTAGGCACTAAGAGTCCCTCTGTTTGTTCCTTAAGCCTTTTGCAAAAAACATTGAAGACAACTTGGCACTAGAAGTCTTAATCTGGTCCCTTGAATCTCTCTTCTGGAAGGAAAAAAGTGTGATACAAATTATATGAAAATGTTCCTTTTTATAAGTATTCCTTCATCGTTCAAAGGATGGACTGCTGAATAGATATTGTATCTTAAAAAGTGACGTGCAGTATCTGGTTTAAGGTTACAAAGCTAAACAGAATTGTATTAACCGCTGCTGCTTATCAAATTATGCCACGAATATAAAAAAGCTCAAAACACCCATAATCCCAAATCACTCAGCTCCTTCTCCCTTAATGAGCCACATGCATTCACACATTAAATGGAATGTCAAGCCTGTTGTTTTTCAGTGCAGAACACAAGGTTTTGGCAGTACCTCACCACCAGCCATACACACATACAGGGCAGACAGAAAACACAAAAACTTCTTGCTCCACAGCATACCAACAATCCAACACGCTCTCAAAAGGTATGATGATCAAATAATTTTAATTTCCCAGAATTGCTACTGAGGGCATACTGAAAGTGGTGCATACCCCCTGGCCATGCACATGTGATGGTATTTATAGGTATAGCTAAGGTTACACAATTGTCATCTCTAATTCTTTATCATTATCATCATGACCATCATCATCACCAATATATGACACACTTTTGAAACTTCTGAACAAATCAAAAGAAATTCCTCATCACCTTCTTAAGCACCATACTGAAGACGGATTTAAAAAAAACATGTTCATTTTTCCTTTTCCAATCCTACACAGGCAGATGGCAATGGATCAGGGCTAGGAAGGAAGAGAGCCCCACTGGCAGGTGACCTGGCATAGGGTGTCTAACCTGCCCTCCTGGTCAGAAACGATTGCCCTCTGTCCTTCCACAATTAAGCTGCTACTGCTTTCCAAGAGAGATGGAGTGTTTCTCTGCAAATACACTTGACAGACTAACACAGTTTACCAAATCAGCAAAAGAGAATCTGAGAGAAAAGATAATTTTCTACAGCTCCAAGTTTTTCACCTGATAATATTGAATGAGTTACAGCATGTGTTTGGTAACCCACTGAGTTTCACTGAAGTCATGGGGGCTCTTACCTTTAATAACTCAGTTAACATAGTAAACAACCAGGTTTCATCCAACACAGGCTCTTTTTCTATTTAGGGTGCCACTGCATGAGGCTGCAAGTCCCCTGTCTATTAGCTCTTGTAACTTGCATCCAAGGAATGAAATGCTTTAGCTACCGGCAGTTCTCAGATTTCTTTCTGCCCGTGACAACACTTTGTTTAAAGCAATTTAGCTAACTCTCCTGAGCAGATGAAATGATTTGCCTCACTAATCTTCTCCTCACTTAGCAAGCTGTTAGTGTCTATGTGGACATTGTGCATCTGATCATTCATCTAGGAAGAAGAATGAAATATATAAAAATGTATATACACACAATGAACATTTCCCAGGAAGCTCCAGCAGCTGTGCAAGGAGTTCCTGGCACTGTGTGCTTAATGTAGCATTTACTATATAACATATAATATATTCCTTTCTTATACCATGTATTTTCCTTTGGCACAGCACTGCAGTTGATTGCCAATACTTGTGTTTGTGATAGATATAAGACCTACTTGTCTCTGAAGAATCCTAATACTTAAATGGATCCAACACATGCAGTATCTACTTTATTTCATCTTTATAGGCTGCATATCTGAACTTTACTAATTCCTGATAGAAGTCACAATGTATTTCTTAGTCACAGTGCAATGCTCTGATATATACAGATATACACATAACCTCAAACCTAGATAGATTTTTAAATTAAAAGATCCAACTAAGACATAACATCTGTTTTGCTGACAGAATCATAATATTAGCCATAAAACTGAAGTTCCAACAGGAGGATCAATCTTGATACATATTTTTGACATAAAATATTCCTTGGTGCTGCTTCTTGGGAAATAATAAATTCACTGAGGTGCTACATTAATCAGGCAACCTAAGACAGCTTTAATGCATACCTCCTTAAATGAAACTCATTGCTTTTACAGGGCCATAATACCATTTCCTTGTCAGCTTTTAAAGTCAGTCTTAAAGCTCTACAGAAAAAGCAGGTGTCACAGGAAGACCTCTCATTGAATATTCATTGTGCTGCCAGCAGTATTTTGAAACTATCATCCTCTCTAAGAGAAGGCAGGGAGAGATTGCAGAATATTGGCCTCCTCAGAGGACTTAGTTCAAGCAATAATGATCTGAATAGCAGGAGGTTCAATCTACTACTGACTTGCAAAAGTAGTTTCATACACAGGAAAAAATGGCTGGTTTCCTTGCCTTTTTATTTTAGCAGGAGACTAAAAAAGAAGTACCAAAAAATTAACATATTTAGTGTTAAACTATGAATTCATATACAAAAATATAGGGAGAAGTATGCCTGAAATCCATTATTACTCATTAATTCATATATATTTTTGACACATATTTCTAAGTACTATTTCTTCTTTGTTGCTGATCTTTTAAGAATAGGATAGCCTAACTTCACAACCCCATGAAAAATAAGCAATAAAATATTTTTTGAACTGAAATAATGTTGATTAATGGATTATTCTTATGATATTGGTATTTGTAACCTGTTTAGCTCATTTGAATACCTTGACAACAGCAGCTGGCATTACCCATCACCAAATATTGATGACTTTTATTTTTTTATTATGGCTCAGTAAGTGCTTGGAGATCCTGAATAGCCAACTCTTAGAGAGCAAGAAGCTATTGCCGGCATTGCTCTTTTAAGAACACTCCTCATAGAATTAGTGATTTATTCATTTCCTTCTTCACTGGCACACTGAACATAAACCCAAACCATCCTGGAATTCACTTAATCTGACAATGTGCTATCCCCATGGATGTTCATGGACTGTTGTTGCTGACCTCAAGGCAGCCAGTCCTCCAGATGCAGCAAAGTTCCCAAATGACAACCTGCAAATCAAACCTAACTTGAAGATGAGCAAAGGGCTTTCTTGTAACAGGAGCAAAACGACCCAAGGCACCTTGGAAATGAGGGAAAGGAAAACTTTTCCAGACACCAAGACAAGACAGTGTGGAACCATCTGCTCCAGAAAGATAGTGACATTTGGTGAATCAGAAAGAATATTGAAAGAAGAAACCTACTACGTTAGGAACTGGAATGCGTAGTTAAATTTTTTCTTTAATCTGTCTCAATCAGCAGCTCCAAGTTCTGGGACTTCTGAGTCTTTTTATTGTGGTTGTTTGGTTTTCCTGGACATGTTCACCAAGAACAAGGCACACAAAGCATTTCTGCCTTAAAGATTCTGTCTTACTTGTCACACAGCCTTCTTCAAAGAGATCAAGGGCTGCAGGTTTTCATCTAATGATTCAGTCACACCTCCTGATATAAAAGAGAAAATTGAAAATATAAAAACTTATTTCACTGTCAAGTAACAGTATCAATAACAAACTAGAGAAATAAAAAGTAATTCAAAAATTTGATGCAAAAATTGTATTTCATGCAATCATCCACATGTTCTTTTAGTATGGGAATATGTTCAGAAGTATGTTCAAATCATTGAAAAAAATTCTTCGGTCCTTTGAAATGCTCGTAGAAAAGCAGAAGATGAAGAAGGGCAGGAGAGAAGATAAGGATGATACCAAAAAGCTGTCTATTGTACTCAAGGTGCCCTTGGAAGGGAGGACAAGTGATGGACAAGGAACAAGAGTTGTAAGTCACATTTTCACAGCTGTAGCCAAATTCCTCTCAGTAATCAATCCTCTCAGACAATCCTCTGTTGTTTGAGGAGCATGGGGACTGTCAGGCTGATCACTGGAAATGAAATAATTCCTGGAATAGAAATTCCTAGCTATCATCCATAACACATTAGTAGAGAGCCAGCCCAGTGCAAAAGTCTGGATCATCATCCATTGTGAAAACCAGACATATATGAATCCTTTAAAAATGATACAATCAGGCTGACATGTTTGAAGGAAAATAGTATTCATTGATTTTCACTAAGCTATTTATGCACACCTGTGCTGAATATAGTACTAATTTTAATTTTATTCCAACATCATCATATTCAGGGGTGGTAGGTATTTCTCTAAAGAAAAAGATAGTTGTTAAGTAAAACTAAACTTGACAGCAGTCTTAAATGCCAGAATACAGGGAATCAAAACAAATTTTCAAGGTGAATACTAAATGGTGTACATTCCATATGCTTCTACTTCAAGGTCACATGAGGCAAATGCTAAGTCCATTTGCTTCTCCTTCCCAAGAGCTAAGCTTTCTGCCAGATATCCTTCAGAAAGAAAACATTTCCTGTGAAGCTGTGCAGAGGAGTTATGTATGCACAGCCTGTGAGAGACATAAAAGCAGTGTGCTCCTATCACCTCTGCTAGATTTACCATTAGTTCAAAAATTTATTGTATTGCAAGGCTTCTCTCAGTGTGAGATGAGAACCACAAAGAGTTGCCTCTCACTTTATTGTGTTTCCTGTAGGAGAAAGTAGTGCAAGTTGCCTTCTCACACCCTCAGCTGAGGCAGGAGCAGGTGCCCAGTCCTACCCCCCACCCATCACAAAGCAGCGCCTCTCCACCCCTCTGCAGAGCAAACCAGGGGAAAGCTGAAAGCCTTAAAGACAAAAAGGCAGTCATACCTTTGGTGTAAGAAAGTAAATTTCTGTTAGAAAAGAAAAAACATAAAATTTCGAACATTTCTGTTTCTGCTAAAGTTTCGTGAGGGAATGTGGTAGTCCTTGTTGACTTTTCATGAGGAACAATACCACAGTACAGAGATAAAATGTAGCTGGAGAGCAAAGTAAAACAGAGGCAAGTGATACTTGAAACTCGATTATCGCTAGGTGCTCACTAGCCACATGAAACACAAGTACTCTGACCAAAACCTGAAATACTTGCATTTTTGGAATAAAACTTACGTTTTCATTCAAAAACTTTTCCTGATTTGTGAGGTAATTTTAATGAATAATTTAATTTACCTTTCAAAATACTTATGAAAACGACATGTAAGGTAAAAAAGACAATTTTCTGAACATAAATTTTTATTGCATTTTCTTCATCACCTTATTGTGCAGGATAACTTGGAGAAATGAAGTCAAAACTTGCTGCCTCTCTCATTCAGCTGAAATTACACCTCAGCCCAAGAAGCTCCTGAAGGAGCAGCCAGTATAGGGTTTCCCTACACAAGTCCTCACCCCTTGCTGATTACTGTGATTCCTTTGGAGATTTAACTCAGAAGTTGTCTCCTTGATACAGGAAGCTCATTTGCTGGCTTATGTCCATGTGGAAGTTTCTTCTTTCAAATATTGAGCTTGGTGATGCTGGTGCTCAGAGAAAGCAAGCACATCTTACCTGGTAATACTCCATTTCTGAGATTCTCAATTGATTTAAGACTGTGAGCCTGAGCTAATGTTTATTTATACCATGATTCTGCAGTGCAGTCCCCCCAGTATTCTAACATGGAGTTCGTAGCTTTCTGGTTTGATAAACTACTCCTCTGTGAAAAAGTAAGTGACAAATAGGGGGCAGCAGATACCCGCATTTTTCCCTGCATCAGGGTTGACCACAAAATCTGAGAGGAGGAAATAGGGATGACAGAGAACTTGGAGGCAGCAGGTTCCAACATGCTGGACATTGGTGCATGCTTGAGTGACTCTGGGAAGTGAATTCAAAGGGCTGCTGCATAGGGAAATGTCCTTTAATTTTACATCTTTTGAACAATTGCATTAACCTGCAGAAAAACATCAGATGTGAGCTTCCCTTTTCATTCTGTCTCTTCCTTCTGTTTTCTCCTCAGATCCTAGATCCTTCTTTGCTTCAGTATAGCTAAAATTAAAAATGTCTTGATAAAGATTTCTAAATCTACCACATAGGGGATTTTTTAAGATTCATCTACTTCTTCAGCTGTCAACTTGTTTTAGCAGCTACATAACCATTATATACGGAAGCCAGTTCCCAGATTTGTGGGAACTGAGGCTGGAAAAAGTTTATGAAAATGTGACTTCAAGCTACATTTAGGATTTACAAGTCCTGAGATCAATATATTTAATCTTTTGTTTTCTGTGTGAAGTACAACATTCTCTAGAGAAAGTGCTGTGCATTATATTAGAAATAATATCCCCAAGTGTGTAGCAAATATTTTGGTGATCTGTAATACATCTTCAATGACTCCACATGAACTGAAATCTACCAGGAAAAGTCAGTATACGAAAATGATTTTTTTTTTTTTTCTAGAATTTCTGGAGACTTCCAGAAATTATACTACTGCTGGTATCATATAAAACAAAAATTCTGATCATACTTATGTTGACTTATTTTTGAACAAATATTATAAATACTTAAAGTAAATAATTTAAAATGCTTATATTCTCATCTCAGTATGATTTGTTGCTTTCAATCTAATTTTTTTTATTCCAATAGTTATTTTTCAGTTGGGTATCCCTGTTTTCTTTGCTGCACAGGGCAGAAATGTACCCCTAGTGAAGCCATGCCATACCAAGGAAATATGGTTTAGGAGGAAGAACATGATGCAGCATCAACATTTTTATTCACAGAATCATAGAATGGTTTGGGTTGGAAGTCACCTTAAAGATCATCTATTTGCAGTGCCCCAGAAATAGTTTGGAACCTGCAAAGCAAACTGACTTCCTTCCAATTAACTATGATCCATTGTTATTCGCTGACCTCAAAAATGAATTATATTAGCTAAGTAAATAATTACCTTCTTCTCAGCATGTACTTTATAGGTTTGGGGTTTTTTCTTCTGATTAATACATTTTATTAGTTTTTATCCAATAAAGACTTAGAAGGACATAGGAATAAACTTTTCCCCTCAGTATTTATATATTTCTGATTTTACTTGCCTCATACAAACCCCTTATAGTGCAGTATATTTTTTAGACTCTGCTTTATTTTTTCCCCTAACAGAAAGCTCAGAAATCACACACACACACCTTCAGCCTACAGATATTTTGACACAAAAGTGATAGACAGCCATTTCCTAAGCAGAATAAATTTCCGTAAGTGTAAATATATTCAGAAGCTTACTTCCATGAAGAAATGCTCTGTGTCCCTTACCTGCTCTCCAAAGCTGGATCCACAACGTTTCATTACTATTCTTGAGATTTCTTTTCAGACTTCCAGATCTTTCTTCATTTCGGTGCATGTCCAAACTCTTAACTGGACTGAGCCTAAATTATTCTCCAAGTTTAACAGATAAAGGCAAAATAACCAATTCAGAGGTAAGCACAGAGGACATTGAGGAGAGTACGTGCTTATACAGACAGATTCCCTCCTTCATCCCTATTCCCCAAACCACATTTTTATCCTTCAGTCTGCCACATGCAAGTGCATTGATAATCTTTGTCAACACAGTCACTGCAGGTATCTTACGTGAAAATTTAATACATTAAGTCATGCTAGAAACAGCTCTCCATATGACTGGAATTTTAAAAACTATTCTTCACTTTTTCTAAATGAAAACCTCTTCCCCTGAAAAGTTTAATGGACAACTGAGTTGGATCAACATGGGCTAAATCCTTCCAAGTCAAATATATGGGGTTCCACAATCCATTTTCCCAAATATGCCATCCCTTACTTCTCTGATTTGTCCCCTTATTTACATATGAAAGAAGCTGAATAACTAGCCAAGGAAAATGGGAAACCTAGCAGTACATAGTGCTAACCTGTAACTACACATTAGCTCTTCCTTACATGATAATATTCAGAATGAAGAAATCCTGGGCAGGTTTCACTTCAATGAGTTGCAGATTTTGAACATTACAGACATCTCAAGTTAAGCCAGTCATCTAAATTCTCTGTAGACCAAGGGAAAATGTGACCTCTGGGCACAATTTACCTAACTCTAAATAAATGGCTGAACCAGGTCAGATGAATAATTCTGTCTTTTTCTTCACGGACAATAAAAACAGCTTATGATAATTCGCACGATACAATCTTTCACTATAGATATACAATATCAGTGTAAAAAAACCCCACTGTTCAGACCACTCTTAAAAAGATCCATGGAAATGTATGGGATAGTGATCCTCTATTACACAATCAAGAGGTATAATATTGCATCAAAGCCATCTGAAAATACAAAAATGGTACTACAATCAAGCAGTTTGACCTCATTTAGCTTATTACTTTCAAAGAATCACATTGATGTTCATTTTTAGATGTAATTACTACAAGTTATGGAAAGCAAGAACAATTGTAGGATTCCTGCCAGCTAACTGCCCAACTGAAACACCACAATAGAACAAAATGTGCTACAGGAAAAAAAAAAAAAAGTCTTTACTTCAGTAGTCCTTAAGTTTACACAGAAATTTTTATTCCATGTATTGACCACAAATCTTAGTCTTTTAGTTCCTTAAAAACAGTAGAATTTATGTTCATTTCTACCTGAAGTGCAGTAATGTAAAAAAATACCCCAAACTGTTAAAACATTAAGAAATAATAAGAATCTTCTAAACTCTAATTTTTAAGCACAACCAGTTTCAGTTCTCTGACAACTTTTACACATTGATGCTTTAACCCAAATGTTCATTGAAATGTAAAAAAAGTGTTAAACAAACAATAAAGAACATAGTAAACAACAAACTGAACCTTATGAAAAGTGAGCAATATGCTAAACAGATAAAAAATATATTAAGGAAAAATGTGATGCAAATATGTGAAAGCTAAGACAAAAAGTGCTTTCCCCTCCTTCCCACATTTGTTTATATCTTAATTTTAACCATGTATCTCTTTTCAGATAGTTTCAATGAAGATAAGGAGATCCAATTTCAGTCAGGGAGAAGCCAATAAAGCAACATATCTGAAAATTTCTTTCTGGCTTATAGTATATTATGCTCCAGGTGAAACCTCTCTAGTATGAAATGACTTATTGCATACAGGAAATAGATTTTTATAGCAAAGGAATCAAGACAGAGTAAACAAAGACTGCCAATTAATCTGTTCCCACATTATTGTTAAAATTTATTTTCCACGGCGAACAGCATGGTCCTAGTTAAGTATGTGTACAGACTTACAAAAGACTATTTGTGGAGTGTTTTAATGTAGCTACTCATTTTAGCTGGCAGTGCAAGCCAGCTGTGTTTTATTAAATAATTTGCAGCTTCTTAGGACAAAGAAATATTCAGCCAACTTTTCCCTTTTTGTTGTATTTAATTTCCTATGTAACTAGCTTGTAAAGTTTTAACAAATCTACTTTCCTCTTTGTCCATATTTGCTTCATTGAAGACACAGAATTAATGAAAGTACTTCTTCGTAGAAACAGCTACACATATGCAATGTATGACTTCTTCCCATTCTTCATAAATATGCTATTTTACTCAGGACATATCTGACTTACTACAGTTTCTTTGCTTATACTCCACAGTCCTTACTTGGATGCATGAATCAGAACACATCCAAAAATATCTATCCAGTGCAGACAAACTCTGCATTTATTAAGTTTATTTAAAAACTCCAAACAGACTCAAGCAAAGGCTTAGGGAATTTTCTGAATAAGATTATACAGGAAAACTTAACCAGCTCAAATAAACCAAGCTAACATTAAGAAAATAACAAGGGAGCAGCAAACATTACTGTAATACTATCAAATTTTCTGTAAGGGTATTATGTCCAGATACTACAAACAGTTATTTAAGGACTTAATTCTTAGAAGTATTATTTATGCACATATTCCCATTGACTTGAATAAGCCTATTCATGTGAGCTAAACATAATATAGGGGTTCTGTTTTATAGTCGATATACTTGATTTCATGCTCTAATAATATTGCTGATTTATTTCTTCCATTAAGTAATCCTCTTGACTCTCTATAATAATTAAATTGTAAGTTGTTTTCCAGAAGAGATGAAAGTGAAGTTATGCTGCAGAAAGGAGTAGAAAAAACCCTGGTCATTATACATGTATATTAAGACTTTATTAATTTACCACAGACACTTTCTTTTAAAGTGAAGAATTAAGACATTCAGCAGCTGTATTTGCAGAGATAAACAAATTTATCAGACATCAAGTCTCTCTGCTAGCTTTATTTATAAGACATTAATAAATCTTCTTTTCATTCTCAGTCACATGCTTATCATCTGATGATGCTTCTTTGTGCTGCTCCACTGAGATATTTAAAAAAGATTCTCCCAAGAAGGTATACAGCCTGCTTACCAAATATACTCATCTTCATACTTATACATCCTGATAACTTTGTAATTAATTTAATAACACATTGCAAAACAGCACTTGAGATTTGAGAACAAAAAGTAATTACATGGCCATTCAATGACACTCACTTTCTGTTTAAACATGGTGCAACTCTGAATTCTGATTATAGCTTAAGTGAAAAGAATACATCCAAATTTCTTCCCTGCAAGTGATTTGCTGGAAATTAAATATCCTCCTTCCTCTCCTCTCCTCCAGTTTCTGAATTATATATATTTATGAAGTTTCACACATTCTGGTTTCTTAATCTGAGCAAATTTTCTGATGCTTCCAGGATGCACTGATTCCTGTGAAAACTTTCAAGTCTGTAACCAAGTTAGTGATGTTCTTGAACTGGCTTCCCTCATGCCTTTCTGAAGTTAAATCCCTGATCACTGAAGAGCTCATCTTCTCTTGAACAGCCTTCCACCGAGATTTACAACACCCATTTTTTTTATTTTCTAATAATGGTGACCTATGAAACATCCTAACTATGAAGTTACTTTCATAGAGAAAAAGTTATCCTATTATTTCCTAAATGAAGCCTGAAGGGAAACATAGGAAGATGTTGAAAAGGACATTATTGTTAAAATCCAGTTGCAGTTGAAAGCTCGGAAAAAGAATCAATACACAAAGATACAAGTAAGGACATTTAAAAAATTGTGTTCTCTCTCTGTATATACAAAAAACTTCCTTGTGTTTTTCACTCTTAACCCTAATATCGAATGCTATCCAATACCTCCATCTCTTCTTTCTTTCCTAGTGTAACACTGTCCACCCCCAGATAGTGGCAAGCTAGCAAGAAAAAAATTAAGTTAAACCAGAGGGATTTTCAGACTTATTGTACAACAATCATTCTGGAGATGGCAGGCTGTATTTCTCTGATCCTTGTGTTTTCTAGACTAATGTAAATACAGAATATGAATAGGTATATGTATGCATAATGCAGTGACAAGAAGTTCAGAATTACCATTTGGATATTTATGCAAACCTAGTGCTTATCAGAATATATAAATTCCTTTTGCCCCCACTATGCACCATGTGTGCTGTTTCCTAGAAAGGTGTCCTATGTCCTACATGGAAAAGGCTTATTCCGCAAATCAGGAGGATGCTTCTGAGCAATCTTAGACCAAGAAATTCCTTTAAGAAAGCTGAAAGCAGGAAGGTAAAGGCCCCACAGCACATGCAGAGACCAGGAGCTGCTTCAGAAGTACAAGCAGCAGCATATAGAAAAGTCCCAATCACCGTGACAAATGTAAATATTTTTAGAGAATTTTAAGGAATTAATTTACAGCTGTAACAGCTGTGGAAAGTTGCTGTTTTAAGAGTAAGCATATTAAATATCCACTGTACATAATGGGTAGGAGGTCAATTTTGTTATTAATCTATTTATTTTAAACCTGTCGCACTCACTGAATTTCAGAAGTTACTTTATTCCTTTGTTTTTCATAAAAAATCTAGCAATCACTTCCAAAGCCCTCTAGAGTTCTAAGTTAAAGGAAGAGGTAGCAGCTGCACACCCCATTAGGCTCACAGTGGAAGGAGAATGAGACAGAACAGAATCATCACCTCTTTTCCACCTTTCCTTCTCATCTTCTTCGCTTTTCTCTTTTATTCATCTTATCTGTTGTCCTTTCCTTTTGAAAACAGAATTCAGTTCTCCTAGAGCTGGACCAGTCAGCCATTCACTTCAAATATAATATTCACTGGAGGAGAAGAAGCATTTTGTCGCATTATGGTGGTAATGGACTGTTGGGGTTTTAGGAGTT
>VXAD01003967.1:0-106242 GCA_013399195.1 Dicrurus megarhynchus
ACCAGTTTTCCAGCATTATTTATCGGGGGTAACATGTTCTTTGACCTTCTTTGTCTGGGTGACATACATGTAGAAGCCCTTCTTTTGCATCCCCTGCCAGGTTCAGTTTGGGATTCAGCTTGGTTTCTTTCTTTAAAGGTGTGTATCACTCATACACAACATTTTGGACAACATGGCAGAAAGGGATGATTCAAAGTGTGCTGGCAAATGTGTTTGAGGGGTGTCATGTGTAGGAGAAGAGAAGAAAGTTACTGTATGGGACAAGGGCTGCACGTGAATGAGACTTTCAACTAAAACAATGAGAAAATAGTATCTTTTTAAACAATAGTTTTATATTACTCTTGTTATATATTCTCCTGAGTAATATGGAAAAAAAGACTGACTCTTAAATATTTTACTTCCCCTTTCCTAGAAAATATGGAGGGGGGAAGACAGGGGAAATCAGAATAGTGGATGGGAAGTGTTGTATTGGAATATTACTTTCACTTCTCTTCGACACACACTGTCTTTAAGTGCTGAGTGGGAGGGAAGTGCTGCTCCACTGAAACACCATAATGGGAGCTGTGACCTGGTAATCTTACTCAGTTGTATCCATACCCAGCTGTGTCAATGTTTAGTGTTTGTTAGAGACAAATTAGGAGGAGTAGTTGTTAAAGTCACTGGAAAATTGTAATTTTAGCCCAAAAGGCTGGCTGTTAACCTGGGGCTGGAATTTTGCTATCTGCAGTGTACTACCTGTATTCCTAAGGGATGCAGGTGTGTTTTGCAGACCAAATGGTCTGTTAGTAAGTTAGAGAGAGACGATTCTGTCTGAAAGCCATACTAAATTGGTTTTCATGCTTTGTCTGGGATGTTTGTGGTGGTTTAGGGAATGCTCTTAATTGAGCAACTTGCTAGCTAAATACTGAAGTCTCATTTATGAAGGGAAGTTGACTTATTTGTCCTTGATTTGTCATCCAGCAACAAGATAAGCAGTATTATGCTTCAGGTTATTAATCATCATATGCTGTTTGCTTGTGCAACCTAGAGCATTCTTAAGTGCTTCTTTAAGATCAAAATTGCCTTTGCTTTGATTTTGTTGATGCCCTTGGTTCCATAAGGCTCTGTTTACTTTTTGGGTCCTTCCTTCTGACTATTATCTTGATATTCCCAGGTTATTCCCACAGCTAATGGGGACTAATGCTCCCTTCCCCAAGGTCATGTTAAGAGGCTTAAGGGACTTCTCTCAACTGCTGCAGTGTGTTATTAATGAGGTGCAACTTGCACCCTCGTGTTGTTCTCTTTTCTATCCGATGGGTTAGTTCCCATGCTGTGTCAAAGAAGCAGTTACAGTTTCAGTCTTTCATCTTGGGACCAAATACTTACTTAGACAAACTCAGAGAAAAACATCAGTAAGGAAGGATGCTATTTCTAGCTATCTCTTCTAAAAGGTCTTGGTTGAAGATGGAAAGACTGTAAAGTTCCCTATTATTTGCATCTTAACGTAAACACCTAGCAAGAAGGGCTTTGTCTGGCCAGTGGGCAGTACTTGTAAGATTTTCTTAACCATAGTTTAGAGCAATTTTTTTTAGGGTGTGCTGACAGTTCTTACTCTTCGGAGCTATGGTATTTGCCAGCTTGCTGGATGTGTCGCTCTCGATGTTATAGTGACCATAACCAAACACAGCTGATGAAACAATACACTTCATTTGCCCCAGACCCTGCATAGGCTCATGATTTTGCTTTTGAACCCTTCCTCCTAACATTATGTTTAAGTTAATTCTGTGTTTTGAATCTTGTTTTGCCACACCTAACCAGATATCCTGTTTGTGTCCCAAGACTGAATACCTGTCTTCTGTACCTGCCCCTACGATATGTTTTAAATAACAGGCTTTTACAGTCTTTCTGCAGAGATTAGCACAAATTCTGGATATGGAAAAAAGGATTAGGATGCAGAAAATTAGTGAGGTGTGTGAACATTATGATCACTGCTTACATCAGTATTAGTCTTAGTTGTTTTATTCATTTTGGGCTCTAAAATAAGTGGTGTAGATTTTCTACGTGTGATTATGGGGTACAAAGAGAAGATTTCTTGTGCCTGCTGAACAGTTACCAGCTGTTTACATAATTTCATGAGGGTAGAAGTTGAGTTCTGAGTTGCTTCTCAGTGTAAATGCAATTACTTAGCGAGGAAGGAGTTTAGAGGGCTAGCTAGTAGGAGAGGGTACAGGGAAGGACAGGCCAAAGAACACAGCTGTCTTTCAAGAGTAGTACATAGTCTTAAGTTTTTTTCTGTTATAGTATAGTTATCTGTTTTAATTGTTTTCTGATGCTACTCTTGTTTTAATTAATATTAAAGGAGCAGATCATGCCATAGACTAACATATTTTGTTAGATCTAACACTGACTTCAGACATTGCATTCTTTAACTGCATACTGACCTTGCAAAGGGCTGTTTTGTGTTCAGATAGCTGGAAAAAATTATACTTCTGTATGGTCCATGTCAAGTATTGAGATATTCCTTATTCTTCCTGTTTCACTTTCTCCTTGTGTGAATTAGGGAAGACTTGATGTCTTTTGAACAACTTCCATTTGCTCACTGTTCCTGGTGGAGCTCTCAGTGCAGTACAGAAGCAGGAGTAGCTATGGCATGAGGTATGGATGATTAGAAACCTGTATTGACCTTTGATGTGTTCAGGTGCAAGCTTCATAGCTGTTTTCCTTCTTAAGTGAAACTTTCAAAAGCCTTTCAGCTGCCCAGAAGCATAAAGGAAAGGAGGCACTTTGATTTAAGGAACTGTAAACTAAAATTCACAATTGTGCATCTTGGAGAACTTTGAGCCCATACTGATGAAATAGCTTTGACTTTTCTTGTGGTCATTTAGTCTGGGTAAATCACTCTGCACAGGTTCAGTGTATCTCGTTCCTTGCATGTGATCTTTGGGAATGTGAGGTATGTGATATATGTGAGTGTGTTGCACCTTCACAGGAAAAAAAGTGCAGTTGTGTTCCTACAGTTAATCTTTGAACTGGTGTTGTCCTCAGATCTGATTCCTAGTAGAAAGGCAGTTGCAAGAAAGTAGCTAAATATTAAAAAGGGAAATGAGTTCCTGGATGGCTGCCGATCACTTGACATGAGGAAATGGAGATCTGAAGGAATCGCAGTTGTAAGGAGAACCACAAGTGATTAATTGAACTAATTATGTCTGCATAGCTTTGAGGCCCTTGCTATGTTCAAGTGTGTGCTGGAAGGACATTAAAATAGAATTCAAAAAAATCCTTTATGGTGTGTCCCACAAAATTGCATATTAAATGCTTCTGCTTTGCATCAGAAGTAGCTCTGAAAGCCCATTTGATTCTCTTGATTCTGAACTGTGGAAAACTCTTAAATTGCAAACCTTATAAATCTTCCTAGCAAGTGTGTAAATTGGAGTACAAGCATTTTCTTGCCCTTCCTGTGGTTTCAAGTAACCATACATCTGAGTAGTGCCTAAACTTCCCATGTGCATTTCTTGGATATTAAAAGCTTTATATTCTGCAGCAGAGTTGACCCAAACCTTCTGTTGAAGTACGCTCCACTTAAAAAAAAAAAAAAAGAGATATCAAATTGGAAAATGAGACAGCTTGAAAACTTACATAAAATTAAGAATTCTTGTCTACTATTTGACTTCCAAGAGACTGGATCATGTGATTGCTTCTTAATATTCAAACTGGCACAGAGCGGTGAAAGCAAATAGCGAAAATCTGAGGAAGTTGGAAGGTGCAATAATTAGGTGTTGAGCGGTGCTGTGATAATAAATAATGCTCATATTGGCTAAATGTAGATCACATTTTGAGAACTTTTTTTTTGTTTCAGGGCTGGTGGTTTTATGCTTTTTAAAAAAGAAAAAAAGACCCACCTCAACCTGTCTGCTATGAGCTACAAAGCACACAGAGCCCTCTGTTTAAATATGACTTAATTCTGACAAATATTCAGACATCTAAATAGCTGACATTGCAGCTCAGGTCTGTTCAGTTCAAAAACACTGGATTTGCTGTAGTAATGTTTGTGTTGCTAACTAATCTTTGCCTCCTGCTTTAATGCTAAAATAGTTGGAAGGATTTTTCCAGAGCTTCTGTGGGTCATAAAGCAAGGAACCAAGCTACGAAATTTATGTGAAAGCCAGATAAAAACGAAGTGTGTACTGTCTTATACAGAGGTCAGAGCTGATCCTGATCTGAAAAGAATTCAGGGAATTTACTTCCTTGACAGAACTGTGAGGGCAGCAGTCTGAAAACAGAGGTGGTGCCCAGAGATGAAGACTGTCTTGGTGTGTCTTGACTAGAAACTATTTGTTAAGTAGGGTGCTCCATTAAAGGCTAAGGAAGGAGACCTGGTGCTGAAAATTTAGCCAGTGTTGAAAGTTTTGTGTTCTGGAAATACAGTAATTGCTTTTCAGCTCATCAGGCCTCTGAGAGAGCCCTGAGTGGTGATGTAATTTATGTGAACTTCTACTTTGCTTGTACAAGATGATTTCCCAGCCTTCTTAATGCTGGTTTTACCATTGTATTTACATTTCAGGCAAAAGTAAGTTGTTTTTTTTTTTTTAAATCCACCCCCCCCCATTCTTTTTGAATTAGAAATGTTTTCTTGAACCTGTGTGATGCTTTGCACTTTACATGGGTTGTATGGAAAGTCATCAGGAATGGGTGGATGGGCAGCATTTTTCAATCCAGTCAGATGTATAAAACTTTCTTCCTGGGCAATTGAATTTAAGCTTCATTCTGGAAAATGTAGTCTTATTTACTAAGTACTTAAAAAATCTGCCAGTTCTAGTAGAATTTCTGAAACTTGTTCATGGCCGTGGGTGCAGTGGCCCCACTGTCACTTTCTTAGTAACATCTGGAAGTTTTCAGGCAAACCCTCCATTCACAGAGGGGGCTTTTTGATGGCATCTTGGATGCTTCTTGCCGGAAGAAACCAAACTGCCTGCCTTGCTTCAGTTCAGATACTCCCTTGACACCTTTGCAAATTTATTTAACATGTCAAAGGGCCTGCTGAGAGTAGAATTCATAAACAGCTTTGCTAAAAGAGCCAGTGCTGGCAGAAGGCAGATGTGGGACAAAGAAGACACATGTCCCCCTTCTCCCAGCTGTGAGCCATTAGATATCTCAGCTGCTGATGGCATGAGAGGCTCCATGTGGTAAGAATGGGCTTTGCTGTTGCTCATATTAGTGACCTGAGCTTCACAACTGATACCTGTAGCCAGAGCTAGAGTCAGTGTGATGGCTGAGTACCAGAAATAGAAAATGGTATTTGGCTGTGTTCTCATCCAGCTGGGATATACTGACGTTATTTTTTTTCCCATGGGTTATCAGATTCTTGTAAGGGAATAATAAAGTGGTTAAGATGGAAGAAGAGTCAGACCTCTCTGTGCTTGCTTTTGCTACCCATTATGTGACCTTGAACAAATAATTATGAAATTCCATGAATACCTGAGGCTGTTGTAGGTAGTCCTGTTCTCCTTGTGCTTCCATGAACAGTTCAGAGCTTGTGTTAACAACAGTGCACTTCTCTCTCATTTGACTTACTCCCTTTTCTTACCTCCTTGCTGTGCCATGTCTGCTATGATTTTTATCAATTATACCAGATTATTAGACAAAAAGTAGTGAGTAGCTTTATCACTTCTGTTTCTCAGGCCTGGAGGAAAGCAAAGAGTGGCATCTGGATCAGCTTAAGCCATAAAGAAACTGAAAGTGTTGAAGTCTGCCTGCTCTGTCCTCTTTTGTGGTGAGCACATCTGTGTAGCTGTAGGGAGCTGAATTGGAGGAACTTACCCAGATGTTGAACTAACTTTTGGTTTTGGCAGCTTTACCTTGGTTCAATTTTCTGACCCTCACTGTAAGACTGCATAAAACACATTATGCAGGATGGGAACAAGTGTCAGGATGCTGAAGGTGGCATTCTAGGCAGAGGTAGTGAAAGATTACGGTATCTTAGTAGTGAGGGAACTAAAGCATGAAGGCACCAGACAGTTTCAGTCCTTTAGACCTCAAAAGACTTGGTAGACTGTCTGGAATCATCTGATGAAAAAGTCATCTTAACAAGGTTGATGATGAAAATACTTGATTCTGGAGCAGTCTGACTTGTTTATGGCTTGTGGTAAATCTGGAGGGGTTCCCAGAAAGTCACTGAATGGGAACACTAGATATATTACACAACTGCAAATAGTTCCTCAGAATGATGAAAACTTGAGTGCTTTTCTTTCTCTGCGTTTTCCGAGAAGCTGGTAATTGCTGAGCAGGGATGGTCTTGCTGCACTCCACAGCAGCTCTGTTAAGATGCTGTTGTAGAATTCCGGGAAGCTGCTTTTCTGCCTCTGCAGGCATGAGGGATGAAACCTGGTGGTAGGTTCTGCTCTTCAGATCTCTCCTACAGCTTTCCTGATCACACTTTCTATGTATCTTTGGGACAGCCGTCTGCTTATAACCTGTGCTATCTTTACATGCAGCAGTGTTTTTAAAATACAAGCTATGCAGGATTTCTCCTGATGGAAAATTAGTGGATCCCTTCTCCTGGTTTGTAGTCATTTATCTTCAAGGTAGAAGGAAGCCCTAATTTCTTTAATGTGAGTCAACACACAGTTTCTATATAGCAGTTGCTTTTAATCAACAGTTGCTTTTAATCGAATGCAACTTAGAATGGCAATTAAAGCAAATGATAACAAGGCCTGCTATGTAATTTCACTGCTCCATTGGCTTTCTTGGGAATTGCAAAGGTCTAGGACAATAGTAATCAAAATAACTTGTGTCACAAACCCCCTAGAATGAGCTGTTAGACCTGCTGTACTACTGTGCTAAGCACTGATTCAGATACGCCACCATGAAGGCTGCTTATGCTGAATTCAGAGGCCTTGGAAATGTTAAATATGGTGTTAGTTCTGCAAAAATAACTTTTTTTATTGTAGGATATCTCATTAAGATACTTGCTTGTAGATGCCTGTCTGAGGTGTTCAGTCCTGTATTGCTGGTAGCCTGTAAACTCTTTGAGGACATAGCGGTGAAAAATAGCTATACTCATTGCATGATTTGCTCTTTTTTTTTTTATGAAAGCAGATCCTGCACTATCATCCTGCACGCATGCTGGCCTTTTTGAAGTTAAGTGGCTCAGAAGGCTGCCAAGGCACTTGGTTTTTTAGCACTTGTATTTTGATTTTTTTAAGCTGGGTTTTTTGGAATGTTCTGGCTGCAGACCATCTTATCCTAGGGGAATCCTCCCTCATCATGATTTCTTGACACTTTTATAGAAAGAGCAAAATAGCTGAAACTTGTCACTAAAGAAAAGGGACCACTTTTTAGCACTTCACCTAGGAGGAGATGAAAGAATTGTGGGTTATTTGCAGCTACTGTATTCAACATAGAGTGTGCTGGTTTATTCTCTAAAATGAGTTGCTTTTGCATTTTGAAATGCTCTGGTACCTCTTTGTGAACTGCCTTCCCCTTGGCTCGTGGCAGTGCCAGGCTCTATTGCTCCACAGACACTTTCAGCAGGTGGTTTCATGTCAGCAGTTCTCTGCCTTTGGCCTCTTGGTGCTGCGCTGTCCCCTCCTTGGTCTGCACAGCTGCTTGTCCGGCTACATGGTGAACCATACTGAGAAACTGAGCTGGTGAAACTAACCCAGGAAAAGGGGGAGGTGGTTAGTTTCCATCCAGACTGGTTCCCAGATATGATTCTGTGAGCAGCCGTACAAGTGCATATTTATGGTGGAACGAATACGAAAGGGTTGGCAGTGTTTGGCTGATGCCAGTGCTAGCTGAGCTGCAACACAATGAGGTTTTTGTTTTGTGTATTCCAACATCTCTGGCACAAAATGATATGAAACGCATAGGAGGTAACACTAGAGATTTAAAACTTCCCTCAAAATAATATTTACTTTGTCACAAAACAAAGCCCTTGATGATGAATTCTAGAGCCTATTTCAGTTGTCTTTGGGTATGTCTTTGTAGCTGATAGTCTCCCAGTTGAAGCTAATTATCTTTGATCAGGAGAGGTTAATTAACTCTGAATGTTGCCTCCGTAGAGTTCTGATGAAGTCTGAAAAATTCTGTATAATATCAGCGAACATAGTGGGCAAACTGGAAGATTTATTTTCAGGATTCAAGTCCCTCTGTCATCATGACCTCACACTAAAGAATGTGAATGATAAAATTGTCTATGTATTTGGAAATTTGTCCCCTATCAGCCAGGCTAAATGGACAAGTAATGGGATAGGAGGAGGAAAGTGCTGGCTAAGCTGGAGGTTCAAGAAGACATTCGTTACCTGTTGCACATTGTCTCGCTTTGAGACAAATTAGGAGGAAACGTCCTGAGATGAACATATCCTCTAATGGAAGGCAGGTTTCGGCAACCCCTCTCCCAAAGGTTTGAAAGGAGTTCCTTGGAGGAAAGTGAAAAAAAAAGACTGTTTATTTAACAAGCAGGGTGCACGCAGGCACGAGAAGAAAATGAAAAATGTTAGATAATAAAATCTCTCGCTGTGGAGAAGACCTGGTAGATTCAGAGTCCTTTCTGCATGTGTGGCTCTGCTGTCTCCGGAGCTGGGGTGCGGCATGGGGCCCCTCCCGGCCGCGGTGTGGGACCTCCAGGTGTTGGTGTTCCGGGCCGGAGCAAAGCTGAACAGTTCCAGGAGAAAAAGAAGTCACAGTCCCCGGAAAACTTCTTACTTCAGCTAATGAACGAGAAGCTAGCTAAAAAGCAAAGGAATGCAGCTCTTCCCTGCTGCAGAGCCGAGAGCTGGGGAGAGAGCGAGCGAGCGAGCTGTGTTTTTTAAACGCAGCCGCCGAAGGAATTCCACCGCCTCCCCCCCCCACCGATCTGGCTTAAAGGCACAGCCCGACGATAGGGAATACAGTATCATACAGTCACCCCAGGGCACACACTGAGTTCTGAACTGTGTTGTGGTCTCATAGCCCCAAATTCAATGATCCTCTTCCAACGGGTTTGGGAGAAGTGAGACTTTAACCTAAACTCCAGACCCTGAAGGGTGCAAGGAAGTCACAAACCATGGAGATAAGGACTCACATCTTGTTCAGAGCTGCAGCTGTAGGTTAGGACACTCGACAGCTTTTTTTTTTTTTTTGCAAACCTCATTGTCTTCGTGTACTATGAGTGGTAAGAAACTTGACTTTGCTTGAGAGCTAATCAATGAAACATACTACTTAAAGCAGGCAAACAAGTTAGTTTGCAGTCCTAAAGATACCTGGAGAAAGTTGCCCTCTTTGTCAGGATGCTATGTGGGCTGTTCTTTGTAAGGGATTAAAGAAAAAAAAAAAAAGATACCAAAAATGAAGGGAATGAGCATGGTGGTTGATTTCTGTGCTACTGTAGTTAATTAAAAGAGAGATGGCACATAAAATTCTTGAATAATTT
Source organism: Dicrurus megarhynchus (assembly GCA_013399195.1). Classification (NCBI taxonomy): domain Eukaryota; kingdom Metazoa; phylum Chordata; class Aves; order Passeriformes; family Dicruridae; genus Dicrurus; species Dicrurus megarhynchus. The sequence goes on from VXAD01003967.1 coordinate 9,389, forward strand.
TTATAGGTAGCAAAATGCGTGTTCAAAGGTGTTTCTTAAGGAGTATTTCAGTTGCACATAAAAACAGCCAGGAAAGCTACCCAGCTTTGAGGTTAGATGTGAAAAAATGTTCAAGGTCCATGTGGCTTCTTTTAAGTGAGGCTTAATCTTTCTGTTGACATTTTTGATACCAGTTTCTAAGAAAATAAGACCATGTAGTCCCACAGAACATTTTGTGTTGGATGGGTTTTTTGCTTTTAATTTTGTAATTCATGTATGGACTAGAGGTACCTGGGTATCCTATCTCAGGCTCTGTTTTTAGTCTAAGTCATAAGTAAACTTTGAGTGGAATGAATCCATCAGTGGTTTTTAGGCTGTCACATGAACAGAAATTTAATATTCCTCGTACCTTTCCATGAAGGAAAACTGATATATCGCTGAAGTGGTGTTAAGTGATACAAAGTGTCATGCTGTGATTCTAAAACATATGATGGCCTTTTAACTCTTGTTTAAAGCCTTTTAAGACAAGCTGCAAACAGGAAAATTGTCTTTTAGTTTCAAAAGCATTTAAAATGTGCTTTTGGTCAATCTGCTTTTAAGGTAGATTCAGACTTACAAATGAAGAAGCTTTTGGGAAAAAATCGTGTAAGATGAACTCTGAGGTAAAAGTATGCACTAAACCAGTTGTTTGAGGCTTGTTGGTGGATTTTGGTGATCCACAAAGTATGTGGAGCCATTTGTCAACATCCCTATGGTATTGGGTGAGACACTGGTGAGTTGAGAGATTGATTGGGAAAATATGACACTGAAGGATTTGGTGAGAACTTTATGTATTTGAAGTGGCAGTTCGCTGAGCCCTACATTCATGGGAGGCTGTTTGAAGCATGGGTCTTCGAAGTTACAATAGAAACAACAGCTAAGCAATGATTCAAGTGTGACAGTCTCGCAAAATTGCTTTAACTAGTTAAATTTTATACAAAGTTAATAATGTAAAATATTTGTCAAAGACTAAGGGTGTGGTGTGCCTTGAAGCTAAGACTTTAGCCACAGCTATTAAAGCTGTTTGGCACAGAGAGGTGAGAAAGAGAGATTGATTTGATCTGATGATTTTCATTCGAGGTGCAGTATTGTAGTAAACCAAGATAATGTTGGAGTTGGATGAAATCACTTAAACTAAATATTTTAGTGACATATCCTACTGTATTCATTCCAAGGGAAAAGGACTATCTCATCATAGCAGATGGTAACTGACAGTTAAAATCTCAAATTTCACTGTGCCCTTTATTTTCCCTGAAAATCTTGATATGTCTTCCTGGTGTATTTTACTTTTATTTAAGGTTGTTAGAGCAATTTCCAGGATTACCATGAAATCAGGAAGCTTTGTTCAGCCAGTTCCTAATGGCTGTGGATTAGGTGGTGGTTTATGGTTGAGCTCTTTGTCCACTAATGCTTGTTGAAAATAGCTTTGGCTGGGAAGTGTTTCCAGTGCGATGATGCAGAACGTCTGGGTGATGCTGCTGCTGTGTTTGAAGCTGATAGTGTCACATACTTGCTTGAAACTGCTCAAAGAGTTTGGGTAATTTAGATATGTGGGATAAAAATGACATGCAGGACATGAGTAAGAATAGCTTCTCTTGAATATCAGTGTTGCTTAATCCAAGCTTGTAGGTGCTTGTCACTTGTCCTGGCTGTTTACACTTGCTGTCTGACAGAGAAAATGGAGTGTTTGGTGGGATTTTTTTTTTCACAACAGTTCTTTAGGCATCATTAAAATGCTTTGGAAAAAAAAAAGAGAAAGGGTTCATGTTCAATATAAGAAAGTTCTTTGACTGTTTTTTTTTCTTATTTTTAGCGTCGGCTTCGTCATCTTCGGAATATTGCTGCACGTAACATTATCAATAAGAATGGTTATCGCCTCTTGGATACGTACTTCACTCTTCACTTGTGTGATAACGCCAAGATCTACAAAGGTAAACCAGGCTTGCTATCAACCTTTCTGCTCGTTAATCTTTGAAATCTTTGAATTCTTATGATATGAATTCTCTCTCTTTTTTTTTTTCCCTTGACAACTTGCTGCCATTAATTACATCACCTTTGCTAACACTGGAAAAGAGCTCTTTAGTTTCCTGAACTTCATAAAAGCTTTCAGTGTTAGCAGCCATGGAAGCAAAACAGATGGCAGGTTTGGTGGTCTCTTAAATCAGCCTGTTTTTGTCATTGCTCTTCCCCCAGTGATGATGTAAGAAATTGGGAACTTCCAAGGGCACATAAAAGTGAAAGCTTTTGGAACTTTAGTTGTCTTTTTTGGGTAAGAGTGTCCGACTCTGTGCATGACAGTTGTTTTGCAGAGCTTACATCAGCACATAATGTTATCAAAGTTTTCAAAAAACAGAATTGTCAGCCAATGACACAAAGTCTGTTCTAGTTTGGATAACTGTGTTCAAGCATTAGATCTCGTCTCCTCCTTGCTTTGCTTTCCCACTACAGTATATAGCTCTTCATTGTGGAGAGATGTTATTAAAAATACGTTTTTATTCTCCCTTTGGTGTGATCGGAGATGAATTTTGGTTTTCTCCTAGTTTTTATTTTCATCTGGTACAGTGCCAGATCTGGCACCTTGCCTTGCTTTTTTCCCCAAGGTTAGTGTTTTAGAAGGATAAGAATACAAAACTTTAGCTTGCTGCCTGGATTTTGTGGTGGTGGTTGGTTGAACCTGTCACTGATGACTGCTTCTGAGGCATTTGGTGTTAGGGACTGTTTTGCACTTCTTCAAAGCTTTATCCTTGGTCTCCAGTGGGCTGGGATATTGTACAAAATCTGTATTCCTGCCTCTAGAGCTGTCTGTCTAAAGTCTTTAAGCTCTTGCTTTGGCTGGGAAAGCCAAGCATCAGGAGTTGCTTATTCATGCGTCAGAAGTTGCTTATTCCCATTTAAATACAGGGTTGTTGGCACCTCTGTCAGGTAACTTGGCTGTTCCCTCTCTGAGCACCTGGAACAGGTCACCCTCGCTCTTCAGGAAAGCTCTGTAATTAATTTATCCAAGCTTCTGTGTTGCAGGAAGATGATGTGTGGCAAACCAGTTACTTTGCAAATGTCATCCAAATACTGTTAAGTACCACAACATGTTCTTTCCTCAGAAATTGAAGCCTCAGTAAACCTTGAGAATTATCGTGGGTATGAAGATGAAATGCTACATTTAAAGAATGACTTGTAATAGCTAAGTGTGAAGGAGTAATTTTAGTCAAAAGCATGACTGCATTTCAAAGTCTTTCTCATTAATTGGTTACTAATAAACTGGACCCACTAACATTTGTCTTTTTTGAGTGTTACTTATTTTAACTTTTTCTGTTTCAAATACTAAGATTTGTATCAGTGTTTAAGCTAATCTAAAGGTGCTTTTTTACTTATTTTTCTTTAGAATTTTATAAGAGTGAGGTGATCAAGAATTCGCTGGTAAGTTACTTTAATGTGGAAAAAATTTGTTTTAAAAATTGTATTTACTGCAGTGTATTGATTTCTCCACTGAATACCATAACTGTTTAATGTGTCTTTCCACTGTTCAGTTCTGTTAGGAGCATTGTGTTCTTCTCCTCCTTTTCAGATTCTTTTCATGAGGGTTGGAATAGGGAGCTACTGAGTAGTAGAAATGCTGATTTCTATTAACATCTTTGTGTTGTGTAGGAAAACAGCAAGGAACATGTACCTGCTGGATATATACATATATTCTTTGAAGAACTAATAGCTGTAAGAAACTGAAGTTTGAAAATGTTAGGTTTTCCAAATTTTTCAGTTTAGATTAGTGAAGAGGCCAGAACTGAACAGTTTATTACAAATGAGGAAGGGTAATAGTAGGATGGGAGTAGGATGTTGCAAATGTTGGCTAAGGGAATTTGAAAACCTGCTGAACACTTTTTAATGCCTGCATTAACAAGGTAGAACTGCTCCATTTACAGCGCCCTGGGTAAATGCTTTGAAACCCTCCTGAATGGAGGAAAAACTGTCTGCATACTCAAGACTGCTGACTTCTCTAATTTCTCTCGTAAGTTGTTAGGATTTTTAGTTCTCTCTATTCTAAATCAGGAAAAGGAAAAACAAAAAGGGAAACTAACCACAGGACATAAGAGATGGACTGACAAAAATCTAAATAAAAGATGTCTTGAGGACATCCTGTGCATCACCTATGGGTATTTTAATGACCTGGTATTCTTGTGCCTGAATAGCTATGAAATATTCCTTCTTGTTAGGAGAACTTGATTAATGCATTTCTTCTGTAATACTTACTGGTAACTTTGCCTCTCCCTTCTTTTTAGAGGCATCTTATTCCAAATTGGCTCATCCCAGTTCAGGGATGCTTGGCCTTTTCCAAGCTGCTTAAGCACTAGAAGGGAAGGCAAGTTCTTTCATGGGGTGCTGGGTTCCTACTTTTTGTTTTGGAGAAGCTACTGTTTCTGTGTTCAGCAGAGGAGGGAGAGAAATAAAGATGTATTAAAAGCACCTTCTCATTTCCACTTTTGGACACCCTGTTGTCTCTTGGCACTAGTAATGTTGGATTGACTTGGTTTTGTTACGGCTTGGGTCAGTTCTTTAGATGTTGTTAGAGATGAGTGGAAATTCTTGGAACACGTTGTGTTTGCAAATTTGAGTTCTAGTGGAATTTGCAGTTTAACTTAATGTGTGCTGCTTCTGAAAAGCTCCAGGTGCAAGTCTGATCTTGTGGAGTAAAGATGAGCTTTTAGTGACAGCATTTGAGGATTGAGCATCAGTCAAGGAGGAGAAGAATGTGAACAAATGTGTCAACAAATTCTGCAAATTTAATTACCGGGGAATAGATCAGCATTTAACTTTGGCAATACAGGCTATACCCTGGTTTTCAGAAGCTGAATTATAACTGTGAAAGGAATGTTACTTCCATGTTGAAAGTTCCTGATTTGGTTAAACTGAATTACTAATTTCTGGAGTAAATTCTTTGATGTCTTGTAATGGAAGGAAGCAAAACCCATTCACAGTTTCTGAAGTACTTTACAGCATGTACCTTTTAACTGAGGAATTCTCTCTAGCAAACAGTGTAAGGAAGCAGCAGAGCTTGTTGGCTTCAACTCTTTGTGAACCTTGAAATGGCTATTGTTGCTCATTCTTAAGGTTTTTTAAAACCTTTGAGGGGGGCTTTGCTACTTTTTGAATTGTCAATGTTCGGTCTAGTTTCAGCTTGTTTAAATTGTATTTATCCTTCTTTGAATACTTAGAATCCAACATGGAGGAGTCTGGACTTTGGAATAATGCCTGATCGTCTTGATACCTCTGTCTCTTGTTTTGTTGTGAGGATCTGGGGTGGCAAGAAGGAGCACTTCCAGCTTTTGATTGAATGGAAGGTCAATCTAGATGGGTTAAAGTATTTGGGCCAGCAGGTAACGTGAAAACATTTTTTCTCAACTTTCTTCTTAAGGAAACAAAACATCTGGATGAATTCATATATAGTATGCTAAGAAAGGAAATGAGTGTTCCAAGGTTGTATTTTAAAGTTTGATTACAGGTGTTCATGTTAGTTTACATCAGAGCTTTAAATCATAAAATCATACAGTGGTTGGGGTTGGAAGAGACCTTAAAGATCATCCAGTTCCACCCCCCTACCATGGGTAGGGACACCTTGTGCTAGTCCAGGTTGCTCCAAGCCCCACCTAACGTGGCCCACTTCCAGGCATGGGGCATTCACAGCTTCTCTGGGCCTGTGCCCTCACAGCCAAGAATTTCTTCCCAATATCCTATTTAACCCTGCCCTTTGGCAGTGAGAAGTCATTCCTTCTTGTCCAAAGTCCCTCTCCAGCTCTCTTGGAGCCCCTTGAGCCACTAGCAGGGGCTGTAAGGTCTCCCTGGAGCCTTCTGTTCTCCACATTGAGCTCTTGAGTCTTACCTCTGTTTAGTTTCCAGCTTCCTTAGTTCTTTTTGTCACCTGTAAATACAATAATAGGAAAGACACTTTGGCTGGTGTTTCTGATTTCAAAGTAGAATGGCTGAACATAGTGACTGTTATCAAAGTGTGAAGCAAACAGGTTTTTCATGGTTAAATTCAGTTTTGTCTGAGGTTTTATGTACTTCTAGAATTAAAAGTGATGAAAAACTGCTTTAGACTCTTGGAGCAATTTGTGCTCATTTGGTGTGAAAATGTGCAGTAAGCTGGCTGTAAACTGATTTGTTTTCTTCCTTCCCTACAGATCCATGCAAGAAACCCAAATGAGATTATTTTTGGTCTCAATGATGGTTATTATGGAGCTTCATTTGAACAGAAGGTAAGGATGTTTTGTATTTGTTCTGGCCTGTTGGTACTGGTGACAAAGTCAATCAGTGAGCTTGATTTTTCACATTTGGATGCTCAGAACATTAAAATGCTTTGTTTTGAGAAGAAATAGTTTTTTGACATGACAGGTAAGAGCTAATATCTTGGCTTGGTTGCATGGATATCTGTGAATTTTTGAAAAGACTTAGGGTTTAGCATTTAAGGTCCAAAACCCCTTTGGTTACTGAAAATAAGCTTTGACTATATTCTTTGAGGCAGACATTTCATTCAAACATAGGACATACTGAAAGTGATGTGGTTGTTAAGACTCATTTTCATGGCAAATATAAAACCACAAAGTTTTGGTTATCAATCTGAAGCTTAGAGTTTGTAGGTCTTTACTGGGAAGCTATTTATTTGCTCATGCTGTACCTGTTTTACTCCATGGGTTTTTTTTCCCCTCGAGTATCCACTGTAGTATTTGTGCCTGTCCAGCCAATATTGTCTATGATTATTGCCTCTTTGATGATGAAAAGGTTTAAACTTAGCTGTTGTAAACCGTGTATCTGACAGGTTTTTTTAATCCCAAATTGTTGCTGGCAGTACTGTGGTACAGATAGGTTGTGTTAAGGAGTCCATGGTTGGAGAGAAGATGACTCCTTGACACACAGCTGGCACTTTCTGCATTCAGTTTTCCTGAAGCAGGATGCAGTTGTAGTTTTTCAGGATTTCGGTACTGACAGCCTGGGCCTGAATTCGAAGATGGGAACATTATCTTCCTTTTCTGACTGTTGTCAGGACTTGTTCCCTAGCTCATAAGGTTTAAAGGTACTTCTTGGTTTTGGTTATAGAATCATATAATAGAATTGTTTGGGTTGCAAGGGATCTTCAAGACTATCTTGTTCCAGCCCCCTGTCATGGACAGGGACACCTCCCACTAGACCTGATTGCTCCAAGCCTCATCCAACCTGGTCTCGAATTCTTCCAGGGATGGGGCAGCCACAGCTTCTCTGGGCAACCTGTGCCAGGGCCTCAACAGCTTCACAGGGAAGAATTTCTTTGAAATAGCCAATCTAACCCTGCTTTCTGTCAGTGTGAAGTCATTCCCCCTTGTCCCAGACTCACAGAGTCACAGAATATTCTGAGTTGGAAAGGACCCGCTAGGATCATTCTGTCAGTCCAGGCCCTTGTCCAAAGTCCCTCTCCAGCTCTCCTGGAGCCCCTTTAGTCACTGACAGGGGCTCTAAGGTCTCCCCAGAGCTTTCTCTTGTCCATTCTGAACACGCCCAGCTCTCCCAGCCTGTCTCCAGAGCAGAGGGGCTCCAGCCCTCAGAGCTACTTTGTGGCCTCCTCTGAACTCTCTCCAGCAGCTCCGTGTCCTTCTGATGTTGGACCCCAGAGCTGGAGGCAGCTCTGCAGGTGGGGTCTCTCACCCTGCAGGTTCCTCATTCTGTATCTCTGTTGCAAATACAGTCATAGCCTGTCATGTAGAAGAGCAAAGTAGGAAACTCTGGTAGCATTACTGGTGGAGAAATTCTAAGTAACACAGGCAATTGTAGTATAGTAATTGTCTTACCTGAATAAAAGAACTATAGCCAGAGCCTCTTTCTTGTTATTGTCACTGATTCTTCACCTTTTATTCTAGAGATGTCATAAAACTTTAAAATTATATATATAATATATATAGGTATATATATAGGTATATATAGGTATTAGGAGTTTTTACCTTTCTTCCATCTCTTCTGTCCAGCAGCAACTTGGCTGTTGCTGAGATGCTAAAAAAAATGTTTTCTTTGAGTCATGTTCTTACTCAAGTTGCAAGTTTTTCACTGCCATGGATACTTAGCTCATGGCAAGGAAAAAGGTTGGGTTTCAAAGGTTTCAAAAACCTTTGTGGGTGCCTTCTGTGCACTGAAGGGTATTCTTTCTTTACTATAGATGTCTGACACTAACTCTTCTAGTGTTTCCAGCTTCTCAGTGTAAATACAAAAGTGTGCTGCCAATATAGCTGCTTTGTTCTTGATCACATTTGGCTTTCACATAATTGTACCTCCAACTTCTGGACTTGAAGAAGTTTATTATTATTTTGCAGCAGTAAGTTTGCTGGAATATTTCAGCAGGGTTCTGCTACTTTCATCAGAACCATGTCCAGTGTATTTTCCTGTTTCCTTTCTGACACTGGACCAATGAAGCACTTGTTCCTCTCTGTTTCACTCTCTCTACTAATCATACACTGACCCTTTATTTGGCGTTGTTTGAACTGGACCAATATTTAAATAAGATAGATGTGTGCTTCAGGGATTTATTTTGAAGCTGTTAACCTGGATTTAAAGTGTTCCTTATCGTTGAACAGCTTTCCAAATCTGATTTTGTCTGAGGCTTCATGCTTGTGTGTAAAACCAGTATTTATCGAGATTCAATATAATCAATTCTGGATGCTATAGTAGCTTTCCTAATGCCAGGTTTCTCTTCCTCTGGTTTCCTCAATGCCTTCCTGACTTACAGATTGCCTTTCAAAAATTTTATGCTTGATGCTTCCAACTGATAGAACTCACCCTTGTTCTTGCAGTGATACCTTTTCAGAAAGTGCATTGAGAGAAGCAAGTGTAGCTTCTAGTTCATGACTAGCTTTCTGTTGTCTTCTTAAAGAAGAAAAAGCAGAACTAGTCAATACATCTCTCTGCAGCTCAAAATAATTTGACTGTTGTCAGAGGCATGGGGAAAAAAAAGTTACATTCTTTTAGGGATGCTGAATTGTGGCTTTCATTTCCTTTCATCAAGAAGGAAAGACCCTCATCTTTGGAAAGCTGCATCTCTCTCTTTTTTCAGTCTGTGTTCTTCATCACTGTATGTAGAGTCTTTTTCCACATATGCATATTCTTTAAGTATTTTTTTAGCAGCTAGATCCTGGCCACTTTGCACAAGCAAAGCCTTTTTGTGTGTTTGCAAGTACATGTGCCTATATCTAGTAAATGTGGCAGAGAAAAAGACACAGTGCTCTTTCAGAGGGTAAACTTCCTAACAGCTAAGTCTGAACCCTTACATTACATGTTCTGCAAATTTCCTCAGGGTAGAACAGTTTGCACTTGGTGCCTGACTCTTTGGAAAATTCCTTTCAACACTGTAGTACAGGGGAAAAAGAAAAGGCTGAAATAGATTGCTACTGAAAATTCTTTCACTTCTAAAACCAGTTATTCTAGGTCAGTCCTCTTGTTCTCTGAAAAATGTTGCACTTTGCTTTCTGAAGGCAGTGTTTGTTGGAACACCATCAACTTCATGCTGTTAAATCCTAGGATGGTTTGGGTTGGAAGGGACCTTAGAGCTCATCCAGTTTTAACCCCCTGCCATGGGCTGGGATACCTTCCACTAGATCAGGTTGCTCCAAGCCCTATCCAACCTGGCCTTGAACACTTCCAGAGACACCATGGTGATGCCGGTACCTTGTGCATTTTCAGTTTTTCCACCATCCTAGTTCTTTCAGACATTAAGATGTTTTTATTTTGGTATTTTTTTTATGGAGAGATGTCTGGATTTCAGAATTTAGCATCCAGTATCTTGGGAATGTAAATGAGGAGCTGAGAGAGCTGCTGGTATGGTGTCCCTGTAGTAGTGTGATGCGCTACATAGAGTGTAGATCTCAGGATTATTTAGGTGGAACCATATTTTTGGTGGAATGTCTGCTGTGTGGCCTATGGTTAACACAGTTGTGTCAGGAGATGTTGACGTTTAGCTCTGAATTTCAACATCTTCTATATGGAGATAGACTCCTGTTGGGGCAGGAAAGAATCTGTAGGCAGGGATTGTGGTACTCAGCATCCATCTCTATCTGTTGCAAAGCTGGCTGATCACAGGTACCAGTGGGTCTGCTTTATACGCTAAAAGAAGTGCCTTTTTTCCTGCAATCCATAATCTTTCTGACAGTGCTGCTGGGTGGCTTGACCTGCTTAAAATTTACATTATCATGTAAAGGAACACTTCTGAGTTTGTGGCTTTTCTAGGAATTTGTGTGACTGTGCCTGATATATAAAAGCTTAATATGTGACATTTGCATCATGAGGAATTGGTGTTTGTCTGTTACTGTTCTGATCCCTTTTGTGCAGAACGGACACTTTGGTCTCTTAAAAGAACAATTTCACGTTATTCTTACTTTGTAACTTCCAGAAACTTGTTCACGTCACTCAAAACTAAGATTACTTTGATCTTTTAATGTGTTATAGCATGGCTAAAGGATAGAGCTTTATCTCGTGGTCATGTAATTCTCTGGCACATGACTGACTCGGCTCTCAGGTCTGAAGCTGAAGAATGGCAGTGCTGTCAGTTGCACTTTTCAGTGTTTCTGTCCATAAAATTCAGACAGTTCTGGATTATAAAGTTCAAGAAAACACACTGTGTGTCTAGAACAGATAAACTGATAGGTCTTTTATACCTTTATAAGTAAGTGGTGTTATTGCCGCCTTAAATTGTTTCTACTTACCATAGATAAAACATGTATTAAAACAGATTTGAAATACATTAAATGCAAGATCACTTATTCTACTAAAAATGCAGAAGTTCTTAGTCAAAATGGATTTTTTTTTTAAATAATATTCCTTCTTTGTCTTAAGGATCACTCAGGTACCCTGAAGAACAGTCTTCTCCAGGTGGATCAGAACTGTGTTCGTAACTCTTACGATGTCTTCTCTTTGCTTAGGTAAGGTTTTTGATAATATTTTGTAAAATCTGTTGTAACTTCTCTAGTGTGTGTGTGGAAGGGATCTTTCCAAATATTAAAAAAACTCAACGTTCTGCTGTGGAATGTGCAAAGAAGATATCAAGGTTTTGCCAATTTACTCGCGTAGTAAGGAGCTGGGCTGTGGTGTATGTGTGTTCTGTGGTCGTCACTGGGCTTTTTACGTGTGGATGCTTGAGTGCTCCTAACTAGGACTGACTGTAGAGCTGGCCCTTGGACATGCCTTGTGAATGTCAAAATCATGGAGCTTCTTTGTTGGAAAGTTTCTGTGGAAAGCCCCTTCTCTGTTTTCAACAGCAATAAAATTTGTTTAAATACACGAGAACATATGTCAGGACCCAGTTACTCCAACATAGATGCGGTCTAAGAAAGGTACAGTGGTTTTTTGCTTTTGAGTGGCTACTTAAATGTCTGTGGTGATAAAAAACATGAAGTGCTAGTATTAAGTTAAACAAGATGTCGTTTTTCAGATCTGCTTTAATTATGATATTAAAGCAGAATATTAGTTATTAGAAAATATTAGTTATGAAAAATATTAGTTGTGGAAAAAGTATAATTGTGGTCCACCACTGTCAGTAGGTTGGTTTTGAGGGATCTCTGTATAAATCGCATTTTACAAGACAGATTAATAACTTCAGGTTGGCAATAAAGGCAATAGATGTGCTATGAAGGAAACCCTTGAATAGGAAATGCTTAATATGCTTCAAAAGTCTATGTAAAAATACATTTGACTTTTTTAATCAGTTGTACGAGTTAAATCCATTTGATAGTGTTGACAGTAGGTGTCAGTGTTGCCTGTCTGAAGAGAGAGGAAAAATTAACTTGAGTTGCCTATTCAGGTGTCCTTATTTAAGCTCTCTTAAAATTTGAGTGTGCTGTTTCTTGATTCTGTAAAGCATATTTAAACTGAAGGCTGCTTTCTAAATGTTTGTTTTCTGTGCTTTTAGTCGGAGACAACCAGGGGGAGCGCTAGGAAGTTCTGATTACGTTCTGGCACAGTCGATTAGAAGGGAACTCTTGTACTACCTGACATGAAGTTTATCCTGATTACTTCATTCATGAGTGTTTTTCACATTTTATGTGCACATCTATATAGTATGAAGCACGTTCCAGAAAACACCCTTCACTATTCTACTGGCTGGTCATGAACTTGACCGGCTAGACCCCTGTCTAGCCCTGTGTAATTGATCTGTAACCCTTTTTCTGAACATGCCTGACGGTTTTCCTCAAGCTTACAAGAAATGAAGATGTCAGCTGTGATAAAGTTCATCTTGCTGAGTCCTTAGCAGTGCTGTTTTGAAGCCTGACTGCTGAAGCTTCTCTCAGTTTTGGGGATGTGAGAGTCCAGGCTCAGTCTCTCACAGTGGCTAGGCATGCTTTTGGGTTTAGTTTCTGTTAAGCTCTGTCTCTGAGCTTTTTTATTTTGTCCCAAAAGGAACAGTGTTTTCCAGGCCTCAGAACCAGGCCTGCTGCTGATTGTATTTCAATGGATTCTGCATACCATATCAAGGGGTTTACATTGCATTGTTTAGTTCCAGCAGAAGTTAGAAGTTGTAATTTGTGACTCTACCTAGGTGTCTTTTTTATCTGATTTCATTGTAGCTAGGAAAGTTCGTCAGGAACTAAGGCAGAGTCCTCTGTGTAGTTCAGAATCCTTTCTATTCCCTCTCACATTAACTCTGCTTTTTTACAGGTGCATTTTCTATACTGCTGCTTACCTTTGATATCAAGCTGAAAAGCCTGGTGGTGGTGGTTGTTTTAAAATAATCTCTAGTCACTTTTTGTCAGGTGTCCTTTTTCTCCTACCAAGCAGTTTGGTTTGCCACCTCCTCCAGGAGTCCATGCTTGAATAACCAGCCCATGAACTCCTTCCAAAGATAGTTCATGTGAGTGTGTTCCTCTTTGAACAGAAGAGATGGGCATAATTTGAGTTGTGATTCATTAGACAGGATGTACTTTGGGAAGAAATGCGTTGCTGTCTTCCTTCTTCTGTCTATTGGCTGTAAAGAGAATATTTAGGTGTCTACACCATAAAGATTTGCATCTGGTCACATAAATACTATGTTTTGAAGAGTTTCTCATGATGTTTGTCTGTAGTAAAAATTCACAAGCTGCACATGTGGTTTCCTAATGTTTTCACAATAAATGTAAATATGAAGAACAGCTTGTACTGGCTTTATTTAAACTTCTACAAAAGGAAGCAAACCCTGGTGACAGTGGGATCTGAGTCCCAGTTGTTGTGGTGGTACTGTGCTGCCACATGTGGCAAAGCCACTAATAGCCAAAATGGAGAGAGCTGGTTCTAGCTCATCTCCTAACTCTTGACTGCACAGTGAGAACTTCCGTGGCTGATCTCTGTTTCAAAACTGCTTTTGGGGGAAGAAGTGATGTAGTTTTTTTCCTCAGAAGTGAGTAGCTAAAATTTCTGAAGCTTGTGAATAGACCTTAATGAAAAGTGTATGCTTGGCTCAAATTATGTTGATTAAAAAAATTAATTGGGAAGGAGAGTGTGTGAACAGTGGAAATTTTTTGTGCAGTGGATTAAAATAGTGCTTGTGTGTTCAGATGCTGAATTATGTGGATTTACAAGTTAATTAAGCAGGAGGAAAAGGTTAAACGTTCAGGCAACTCCTCTTGATACAAAGGAGGTCACAGCACCTCTGCAGCTCATGACCCTTCTTGTTCTGGGACAGGGAGAAGATCCTCAGGCAAACATGGTGCTGCTTGGAAGTTGTCTGTGCCATATGGAAGTGACAGATGTTCTTCCAGCCATTTGCTTTAAAAGGGCTAACTAACAAAAATTCACCACATCAACTGGGTAGCTCAAATTTTGAGGTTTTTGTCCCTTGTCATATTTCTGGAAAACAGATAATTTAAAGACTTTCTAAACATTATGTTGCTGGTAGTAATAGGTTATACAGTAACATGTTTCACCTTTCACACAGCACTTGGGATGGGCCACATTCATCTGAGGTCATGTTCTGGACATGTCTCAATAATCAAGTTCTCAGCACGTTTGCAGCACTAATGGGAATAGGTTTATATTTAGTCTTCTCTTGGTTTTCTATCCTTCCTTTTCTTAAAGCTTTGAAAAGTAGATATTTATTATTAAGTGATGTTGGGAAGATGAGCTATCACTGAAGAAAGGGCTTAAAATGCTATGTATTAAAATTTTACTTCAATTTCTAAATGCAAAAATTAATATAGTGTATTCTGCAACAGCTTTTTTGTGTTGCTGTGACACTTAGCAATTGGTTTGTGCCTCTAAGTGTGTGAATGCCTGAAATCCTCCCATATTCTGCCTGGAGACAAAAAGTGCTCTAAGAACCAGTGAAAATCTGCCCCATTGAAGTTTTACTTCCTGTAGTTTTTATTACTCTACTCAGAACTGATGTCTCTGTGGCTTAACTGTTCCTTCAGCAGATGGCATGGTATGTTTGTGGTATTTAGCCAGCCAGTTAGTGCAGATTGAAAACATTTTGCTTGTGTTTTTTGTTTAAAAAAGTGTTCTTTAACAACAAAACCAAAACCATCAACAAAATCTGATATTGGCACGATTAGGTTTCTGGGATGGTTAAAAAGACCAGCTCCAGGCAGCTGCTTAATATTGTTAGTGTCTAATCTGGCAGAATTTGATTTGAATAATACTTCTGGGTATTAATTAATGGGGCAGGGGTATGCTTCAAGTGACAGGCTTCGCTTCAGGGTTTGCCATCTGTAAGAATACAAATCTTGGTAGTGTTTATCTGTGATCTGAAACTGAGGTATTCATAAAATCACCTTTGAGTGACCAAGGCTAAAACATGTTGACATGATATAAAATCAGCTTTTTGTTTAGCTCTGCTTATTTTAGGAAAGATGTTTTTAAATAGCTATTTTGCTTTTGTTTAAACTCTTCCATCTTTATTAGCAGTTTTATTGAACAAACAGAAGTTGATCTTTGAAACTAGAAATGAAGACAAAATATATGGTCAATGTAGGCCGCTGTGGAGATGAAAAACTTACTAGTGGCTCCTCAGAGTAGTTTCTCTGAGACTACAGAGTCACTGGGATTGCATATGCCAAATGTAGTAACTGCCTTTGTGCAGCTATTGTTAACATAGAAATTATGCTGAAAGTGAAGCTGTTTTTCATAAGCTCTGAGTAGGGAATAGGAGACTGCACAAGGGCCTCGTGGGCTTAAGCTGCTCAGTGCTAACATGTATCTCAGGTACATTGACTTGTCTTCTGTAAACCGGTCCATCTTGAATGTCAGTGTCCTGTCTGACAGGAGCTCAGCCTGACTTTGCTATTGTATAGTTGATTTAAGTAGCAGTTCCAAACTTTAGGCTTCTAGTTGTTTAGTGGGGAGAAAAGGAGGCAAAGCAGGAAGAAGACATGCTCTCGTCGCTGGCTGTCTGACTTTAGAGAGTTGTACAGCATCTGATAAACCCAGGGGCGAGCCATGCAAAGCTGTACTGCCTTTTGAACTTCCCTGAAGCTCCTCTATTTCCATCTTCATCTCCATGAAAGAAGTGAACCCAATGGAGCTAGGCAGTAGATGGGGACTACATGCAAATGAGTTGCTTTTTGCTGCTCTATTCCTTTTGGCATGCTGGTAGCTGCATAGAGATAAGAGCAGGCAGAAAAGATCTAGTTGTTAAATTTTAAAACATGCATTGACAATTAGGTCTCCTGTTTCTAGCTTTTCCTTTTGCTATCCTTTACTCAGAGAAGGGTCCCAACTCATAGCTGTGACCAGAACCTCTCTAAATGCAGTTATGGATGTTCATGCGGTCGAACAGTCACATACCATCTTTTTATAGAATGTGAATGGGTCAGGAAAGGTGATCACTAATAAATAACCTGATGGTCTTGCAGTGCCTTGCTGTAGCTTTTTCTATGAGATCAAACTGTAATCAAATTGCAGACTTTTGGACTTCAGTGTTGATGCTGCTGCTGCCATCATCCTCTCCCAGAGGATGCGGAAATGCACCGTCTTAAGTGTGGAATAAGTTGTAGGTTTCCTCTTACCTGCTCTTAAATCACAAAGTTCCTCTGCTAAAACATCCCTTTGCTAGTGATAAGCGTCAGGAGTTTTTTTTTGTGATGGCCAGGTTTGATGTTTCTAAACAGGAAAGATTTGCAGCTGGAAGACTTGGCACTTTGTACCCAATAAGCAGCCAGAACTGGGCAGGCATCCCCCCTTGGCTTTGGACAGGCATATCCAGGTGGCCCAAGGCCAGGATGAATTAATAAGAGCTGGAATCAAACCTCTAGAGTGCTGCCGTATGCTTAATTAAGCAGTACTGAAATGGATGAACAGTTTAACAAGTGTCATCCTTCTTGGCCTGAAGCCTTTGTGGGTTGGAATTGTGCTGTGGTGGCTTCCTGAGAAGCAGCAATGGAGATGAAAACTGGGGTCTGATTTTTTTCTATTTTGACAGGTTCCTTAGGGATTTTTATTGGTGGCATCAGACTTCTGGACAAATATGTTTCCAGGCATTTTAGTCTGTGGTGCTGAGCTGTATGGGAACTGAGGCTATTCAGTCATTAGAACACTCAATTTACAAGCCTGCCTTTTGCCAAAATCTGTAGCAGAGAGTGGCATGGGTCATGGCAAGTTGAAACAGTCCATGAAGCATAAGAACAGTAGGTGGTTTTTTGTATGTTAACTGCTGGGTTAGTAGTCTGCTGCTGCTCTGATCTTCAGTTTTCCTAAAATGTCATATGGAATAAACTACCCTTGCAGTGGCACATTTTTAGCATAGGTATATTGCTAGATCTTGGTCAAATTTGGTTTCAAAGCACTTTTGAGAGGAATTACACAGAGCTGTGCAGGACTTCAAAAGTAGCTTTATTCTGCCTTTTTATTTGTGACAGTGTGTAAAAGATGGTGTCAATGAAGCAATACTGAGAAGTCAGAACCTAGTCCTGGTCCTTTTTCTGGCTCCATGAAATTAATGAAAAACAGCATACTGTAGCACTGTAGAATACTTTGCGTTCAGAGGGACTTTTAAAGATCATCCAGTTCCACCTGCCTGCCATGGCAAACCAGGTTGCTCCAAGCCCCATCCACCCTGGCCTTGAACACTTCCAGGGATGGGGCATCTACTACCATCTTAAGCAACCTGTGCCAGTGTTTCACCATTCTCATTGTAGAAGATGTCTTCCTTATCTTTCATCTAAATAGCCAAGTGTCACTGAAGGAGTGTCTAACTAATTTACTGATGGATATCTGAAAGTTTTTAAGAAGGAGGATTTTGTGAACATCAGGACTGTTTATTTTTGTTACATCTTTGTCCTGGATTTGGCCATGAGAATGATGCTGTGAGTTGCTTTCTCTTCAGCCTGGGCAAAGATTTTGGTGAATGCAATCATGTCTCTAAAATCCTCAGAAAGTCAAGGCAGCATTTTGACTGAGAACAAATAAAAGGGATTAAAGGTCTTGCCCTGGGGAAAATGCTCCAATAAATTTGCTAATTAAAGCAGGGCAGGGTAGGGAATGTATGGATGTGCGAGAAGCTGCAGAACACTCCTGAGAGCGTTATGACCATCCCTGTCAGGTGAGAGTTTTGACTACTGTAGCTGCAGAATTCTACTTCTCTTAGAAGAAAACTCAGATTTGAATTTGGGAGTGGCTTCCAGGAGAAAGTGCAGCAGTATGAAGTTTTGAAACATGAGTCACCTGAATATTGGCTAGTGTTCCACCTCCTTCTTCCTCCACTGTGTAAGACTGTACTCTGCTGTCACAAGCACTTTATCAGTTGTGTGGCCTTGAGTGGAAGAACACAATCAAGTGGAGAACAACTGGTCTCTTCATGAGGGGGAGGCTTGAACACATTCAGTCTGAATTTGTGCATCTTCCTTTTCAGTTGTTCAGTGAATCCCAGTCTTAGGCTTGCTCACTGTCTCAGAGTGAGAATTGAAACTTCTATGAAGATTTGTTCGGAAAAGGCTATTGAATTCTACTGGTGATACTGTCCACCTGGCAGGAGTCGTCTTCACATGTTTATGCACTTTGGAAATCTGGTTTGCATCTGATTTACCTTTTTTACTAAATGCAGTGTCTTGAATATGATTCTGTGTGCCCTGGCAGCAAGGTTTCTGTAATCACAAACTGAGAACAAAAAGAAGCTTCCTTTGTAATTTGCCACATTTGTTTTTTGAATTAAAAAAATCAACCCCTAAATCCATCCATTTAACTGGAGTTAAATCTGTGAGTTGGAATAAGAGAACTAGAGACATCTCACATTTTGTCGCTTCATTTCTCAAAAAAATGGACTGAGTTTCACTTTAAGGCTCTCCTCTTCCATTCATGCCCTGTGAGTATTGAAGGTGATCTATATCCTAGCTAGCTTCCCTAAATATTCCTTGAACTGGAGGCTGGAACTTGCCCTGCTGCCCGTTTGATAGAAGTGTTTTTTCCTTTTCTTCTCTGTTTCCAAAATAGCTCAAAGCATTCACTGTTGCAGTCCACAAATCCACATGGACTTGATTATTTTAAAACTTAATTTGAGTCTTAAATATGTAAGGCTTACATGTAAGTGATTTACATGTATAGGATTCAGAACTGTTTGAAAGAATGATGGAAAATTATCTGTGCTGCAACAGCACTGTCTTGTGTGAGTTTCTTACAGCACTGGCTCTTGTAGAGGCTTAACATCTTAAATATCTAAGTCAGACTTGCGTTTTATTCTTTCCTTACTCCCTGCTGTCTTCTCTTGCCCTACATCTGCTTTTGACAAATTGTAGGTATAGGTTTCTGAAGAAATTGGAAAGGGAGTATATGATTATAAATTAGAATTTTTTCTTGTGGGAAAGCAGATGTAGCAAATGATGGTTTAAGGGGTTATGAAAAAAATGTTATAGCTGGCTGGCACTTTACAGAATCTAAATTTGTGGACTGATATAAAGTAGTGTGCATTCCAGTTTCTGAATTTAATAGGAAAGTCTTTAATTTTTTTTTCTTTAATAATAGGTTTGGGTACTTTACTTCCAGGACCCTACATGTCACTTATTGCCAGAAGTGTTCCATTCTATTTTCTAAATCCCATGTAGTAATTCTCAGTTTAAATTTAGTCTTGCTGTAAACTCAGGTTGTTCTGGCAAATAAGACCAGAGGCATTTATTTCGAAGGAACTGCAGTATGTGACTGCTATAATTAATTGATGTATTTATGGCTAAAAGTTCTGTACATGAAAAATCCAGATGTGTCTGATACAAGAAAATAGATATTTGGAGTGGATGATAGAACCGCAAAATCATGTATCAACTGTCTGATAAAGCTGTGACTCTTTCATTAATGTAAATATAAGCATATGTTATCTTAATGTTGGGGTTTAGGATTTTTCCTTTTGTTTCTTTCTCTCATGGAATTTTGTCCCATCTGTTGCTAAGAGACAATAATGACCGCTACTTAAGAGAGACAAAAGATGTAGCCAAGGAGGAGGGGAAGGGGTGCAGCTGGTTGCACTATCATAGCTGAGGGGCATTCCCTTGGGAAGGGCAGAGATACTTCGAGATTTTGGCTGGGGGGTGAGGGGCTGGGCTCAGCTCCTCTCTCTCGACTTCAGGATCGGAGGAGGGACAGCCGGTCTGCGGTCACTGCCCGGGGGATTTGCTGCCACTATGGAGCTTTTGTCCTTCCACTGCGTCTCCTACTGTGCGTGAGCCTTTGCTCGTTAGAGCAGCTGTTGAACTGGGACCTTATTAACACTCAATGTGACTGGAAAGGACCCTCACCATCTCTTCCGGTGCCTCAGGGGAAAACCTGGGAGCCTGACCCCCTTCCCATTCCTGGAGGACGTTTCTCCCCAGCTGCCTGCAGCAGCCATGCCCCACTGCTTTTTGCCGCTGCCTTGGGCTTTTTCACTACACTCTAAGCCAGCACCCCGTGACCACCCGACCCCCGTGGCTCCTGCTAAAGCTGCGGAGTTTTCTGTTACATTTTGTGCGCCACCCCGGGGGTGGGGGGTGTGCCTGCCTGAGCCATCCCGGCCGCTGCTCTGAGGTTTCTTCTGCAGTCCATTGATGCCATCCAGCCTGCCTGCCATTACTGTGGGACTGAGCTCCGCCACAGCGCCCCCTGCAGGCGCGGGGGAACCATCGCACCCGCCCTGCCCGGCCGGGAGCCACCAGCGCCCCCTGCCGGCTGTGAGCGTAACTGCACCGAAGGGGAAAGGGCCTGGCAGCCGAGAGAAGGCTGGCACCGGGCTCCTGGTGCTGGTTGTTGGTGCTGCCTGTGGTGTTGTTGTTTGCCTTGTTATACATATATATATATATATATATTAGTAAAGAACTGCTATTCCTTTTCCCATATCTTTGCCTGAAAGCCCTGCAGTTTCAAAGTTGTAATAATTTGGAGGGAAGGAGGTCGTATTTTTCCATTCCAAAGGAGGTTCCTGCCTTCCTTGACAAACACCTGTCCTTCAAACCAAGACATTTAATAGGCACAACTCTCACTACTCTTCAGCTTTCAGTTTTTTAGAGTTTGCAGCCAGGAATGAATTTGCTATACAAACTAGTAAATCACTGGACTAATGCATGAGCAAGAGGGACCAGGATACTGCAGCGTGTCTTAAAGGAAAGTGCTCCAGCTGAACCTTCAAACTTATTGCAGGCTTAAAGGGAGTGAATGTGTTGTTACAGCACGTTCCCAAGTTGTAAAGTCAAGTTATGTTGGACCACTGCACTGTTCAGTCCTGGGAAATAAGGAAAACTGATTGATCTTGCATATAAGAGAAGAACATTATGGCAAAGAAATCCTGTAATGATGAAGAAGTCCAAAACTTGGTAACCTTTTTCCGCCCCACCCCCCTCCAAGCCAGTGCCAAAGTTGGATTGATTGGTAGAACACTGTATGCTAGAATGGTTTCAAATCCTACAGCCAAGGTACAAAGTGAGTTGTAGACTTTTTTGGTTTTTTGGGGGGTAGTGGTTGTTGGGGAAAGCAATTTGAAGTCAGACTTGAAAAGCCTTGAAAAAATAACCCAAATAGCCTGTATTTCAGGAACCTGGGATCTAGAAAGTGAAGAGGAGAGATGTTGAAATTTTATGTGGTGGGCTTTTGTAGACCAAGTAGGGATGCAGCTTTTGTTGGTCTTAGCTTATAATACCTGGATTGTCCTTTTAATGTATCCAGCTGTCTTCTGAACTGTCAAAGGAAGGGAGAGTGTTTTGTGTCTTCTTAATCTCCCCCATCTCAGAAAGCAGGTGCTGTGGGAACGGAAGTAGAACAGCAGCCTTGAGGATCTCCACCTCCAATCAGTCTTAGGATGCTCAGGAATTTTAATGTCTGCTTTGTTTTCCGGTTCTTTCCCTGGCAGCAGCATGGAGCTAGCCTGATGTTGGACAACTGCACAGCAGCTCTCAGGGCCCCAAGCAACAGCAGTAAATCTGTCACACTTCACGTTCCAATTGCTCTGATTCTGGCTGACAGCGGCTGTGAGCTGCTGCAGACATTGGATGATAACACTATTGGCTAAACTATCCCTTTAAAAAGGCTGGAGTTTCTGCTGTAACTGGCTTGGCTTTCCCAATTGCTGGAGGAAATTTGGTAGCAGGCCAGTGGCCTCTTCAAGCCCTCAACTAGCTTTTACAGTGCTATGGAAGTGCAATTTTAGTAAAATACATTAAAAAATAAAGCCTTGAGCAATGTAGGAAGAATCCCACATTGGCTGATGGCACGTAGGTGGTACCATCAGTTGGCTCATTGTTGGCAGTTACTAAACCAAGCAGGATTGTGCTCAAAGCACAGCTTGTGCTGACTTTAAGCTATAGCACTGCATGTAGCCTAGAAATGGAAACAAGATGTGGTCAGTTAGGGTTGAAGTTTCTCTCTGTTCATTCTGTATAAGTTTTAATCCAGATTTATGGCCTCAGCTTGCTGATCTCCACTGGTGCAATCATAATTGCTTCCACCAAAGTCTGCTTGTGCAGAAGCGATGGACACAATTTCCATGTTGGCGTTCTTACAGTTTAGTTTGTATTCCCCTTGTTGGATGACCAAAGATTTCCTCGTGGGGACTTTTTTTTGGCTGAGAAAAAGATTTTTGTTGATAGTTGCTGCTTTTGTGACATGAAGTCCCTAAAATTTAAATCTTGGAAGATTTAACTTTGGATGTGGTCATGTTACCATTTTAAAGTTATTAGAACAACAGTGGATGTACTGGGATTAAGTCAACCAGTATCAGTAATTTTTCTGTCTTGCATTGTAAATGGCTCTATTTGGCATCAAGGCAGCGAAGTTTAACTGTGCAAGAAATGAGAGAATGATGCTTGGCTTAAAAAGAAATCAATTTCTTATTAAAACCAGATTTTATTGCTGAATTATTTTGTATAGCAGTTTTTATATGTTAGGAATATATATTTAGATACTCATTCAATTGGGTGAATCAGTATTCCACTGTATGTATTGTTTTGAAAAGTCAGTCTCAGTAGATGTTTGTTCCTTATCCTTTGGGCATGGGTAGAGAACTTAGTTACTACACAATTTGTAGGTTGTTAATGAGTATTGATCAAATCACTGTGAGAAATTCACATGGCAAACGACCTTTCTAACAATTTCTCCATTATGTAAATACTCTTTCAATGAGTAGATCACCTTCCAGGAGGTTTTGCTGCCTAAATGGAGTGTTGTGAAAACTCGTAAGACTTTCTTTTAATCGCCTAATGGACTAAATCGAGAATGTTCTTCCTGTGTTAAATTACATAAAGAGGAAGGGGAAATGTCACCCAGTTAATACTCTTTACCTAAGAGTTTTAGCTTGGCTTTCTTATGTGTAGAAAGAAAACATTACAGACTTTCGGAAAGAGACAAGTTGGAAAGTGTGGAAGTAGAAAACTTAGATCCTGTTGGATGATGTGACAGCAGAGCTCTGAGTGATGTACAGGATGGTCAGAAAACCTTGGCTTTGACCTGCGTAGCCGCATGTTCCATAGCCAACGGCCTCAGGATGCATTAATGAAGGTGGTGAATCAGGGGGAGGAGGGGAAGCAGAGGTTAAATGATTTGCTAAAGGGATGTTTGTTAAAAACAATACATACAGCTTGCTCAACACTTATTGTGCCTACCAAAGTAGAATGAGAAGATATAAGACTATTGATAACGGGAAAGAATCTTGACCAAAGATCCTGTTTTTGAGCCTAAAACTAACTTAAACCAGCCTTGAAGTTTGGACTTGGGCCAGGGACACAAAGAGCATGCACAGAGAAGCAAGGTGAAAAGTTCAGAATGAGTAAGACTCTTTACTTCATCTGAGGACGACTCTTACTTCATCCCAGAGACCCCTGCCCACGACCACCAGAAGACACCGCGCAAGCGCAATGCAGATGTAAATGACTTTTGGGTTCATTATGATACGAAGTGAGGCTGGGCGGGGCTAGGTAGTGAATATGTATAGGCGTATTGGGAAACTCAATGAACATGGAACTTGTAACCCGATATATACCAAGCTGAATGCAGCTGTCCGCACACATGACTTTGGAGGATTTATCCCCCGTGCGTCCCAGCGCTGGAATAAACATACCTACTTTACTCCTTATTCCGGTAGTGGAGTCTTTTCCGCGTATCAGTGGGAGGTGTAAGAAGTAGTTCTCAGTAGGATCAGGGTTTCCAGGAGATCTCGGTTCTTCATAAGGCCTGTTAGACCAAGCCCATGGGTGATGCAGTACTCTTGGTCTCAGCAGTCTTAGCCCCCTCCCACCCTCTCAGCAGCCAGCAGAGCTCTGTTGCTTGATACAGGGTGGGGTACAGCTGCCCCTGACCAGCTCTGCAGCTGCTGCTGCTATGAGCAGTTTAAGAAACTCTAGAGAAACCAAAGAAATCACTTAGATTTTTATTTTAAATTATGCTATTACTGGTGTTTAGGAGAAGCAACAGTACGAAGGAACTAATGTATGATGACTTAAATGTATTAATTTAGAGTTATAACATGTAAAGGTCCTAAATCACAAGATCTTGTTTATTAGTATTACTAGCACTGTTTGTTTCCATGTATAACTCCTCTCTTTTTCTAATAAATACATTAATTTTTACTCCGTGTTACTTTTAAGAAAGATGTTCATGTCTCTCTTAGACCTGGTTCTGCCATCTTTTTCCTCTGCCTGTTTTTTTTTTCCAATAAATATGGCAAATAATTGGTTTTCTCTCTTCACCCTGAAGCCAGGGCTAACAGTCAGTAACACATCATCATCTTTTCATGCTTCAAACGTGATTCAGTTAAGAAACCCCTGGTTTTGCTACAGAAGGGCCCATAGCAAAGTGGGAGATACGGAAGAATGTTTCATGTTCTTGGCTGGGGTAGCTGTGTGTTAGCTAAAGGATACTTGCACTTTTTCTAAAGCTGGCCTGTGTTAACAATGCCTGTGTGTATCTATTTTCATGTTAATGGTGATTTAACTTCAATGAGATACCTGTAATTACGTGCTCTCTCACCTGCAGCCTGATCAGCATCTGTTGAATTGAAAAATTGAAGAGGAGATTTTGGTACTTGATTGAATTTAAAGACTTGGCGGTTTCCTTCATAAACTGTGCAAGTTATCACAGATGGTTTGGGGTTGTGGGACCTTAAAGCTCATCCAGTTCCAACCCCCTGCCATGGGCAGGGGCACCTTGCACTAGACCAGGTTGCTCCAAGCCCTGCCCAACAGGGCCTTGAACACTTCCAGGAATGGGACAGCCACAGCTTCTCTGGGCAACCTGTGCCAGGGCCTCACCACCCTCACAGGGAGGGTTTTCTTCCCAATATCCGGTCTAAACCTGCCTTCTTTATGCTTCCTCATTTGATGTTTTGAAATGGAAGCTGACAGTCCAAGTTTGCATTCCTGCTGCTGGTTTTGAGCTGTTTGCACATGTGGGGAACCTTTATCACAGCTGTAACTTCTCCTTGCAGGCTCCACAGAGCTCAGTGTGCAATTAAACAGACTCAGGTAACTGTTCAGAAAATAGGAAGGGAGATTGAAGAAAAGCTGAGATGTACGTCTACAAGGAATGAACTGGTATGTTTGATTTATTAAAACCTTATTTTATGGGCTTGCTGAAGCATCTGACTGATGTCTTGACCATAAGCTTGGGGTTTTTTTTAACACTTGAACTTGAAATCTTTCTTTACACCTGTCATTTCAAATGGAAACTCATCTGAGAGCTGTGTAATGTCATGAATTTGAGTTGTGTGTGTTACTCAGATGGATTGATAAATTGGTTATCCTATTTTTACTATTTTATTTTGTACAATCATGCTATCAAAGTGTAAACATTGCCCAGTGCACGAAAGTGCAAAAACAAACTTCTAATGATTTATATGAAACTTGTCAGGAACCTGTGGTGGATTTAGAGTGAGGTGAGTCTACTGGCTGTATCTTCTTGCACCCTGACTCCCTTTGGATGAATAGAATTCATGCAAATGCTGTCACTCAAGTGACATATTCATTTTAAGCAGAAATTGTACTAGATCTTACAATGGCTTTTGACAGTTTGTTTTGCCTGCTTTCCTTCCTTCTCCAGAGAAGTCTGTTGGCATTAGTTTCTGCTTTCTGCTCAGGAAAGCTGATCTTGGTTCAAAGCAATGAGTTGACAGAACAGGAGTGGTTTGTGGTGACTTCATTATGTTGGTACTCACTGGTATGTGTCTGGTGCCTTGTATAGGGAAGGGCACATTTGCAGTGTGAAGTTAATTTATTGCTGTAAAGCAGATTCTGGGTTGGGAGTACTCAGCTAAGTTCTAAAAGTGTCAAACTAGTTCAAGGATTTGACAAAATGGAAAAAATGGGAGCTTGTTTACCTGCTGTAATTACAGGGGTTACATTGTAGATGAAGAGGTGAAGAAGTCACCTTCTGTAAGGGGTAGTATAAAATCTTCCTGTGAGTCATTCCAACCCAGAGCTTCTTTGCCTTTTGCTGGTATCTTGACTGTTTAACCATCATCTTTTCAGTTACAGATATCCTCGTCCCTCCTTGCAAAGACTTTTCATTTTTAAATATCTGAGAGCAAAACTATATCATACGATCGTAGTATGCTTTTGGTTGGAAGGGACCTTAAAGATCATCCAGTTCCACCCCCCTGCCATAGGCAGGGCTACCTTCCATTAGACTAGGCTGCTCCAAGCCCTGTCCAACCTGGCCTTGAACACTTCCAGCCATGGGGCAGCCACAGATTTTGTGGGTAACCTGTGCCAAGGCCTCCTCACCCTCACAGCCAAGAATTTTGTTCCCAATATCCCATCTAACCCCACCTTCTGGCAGTTTGAAGCCATTACCCCTTGCCCTGTCATTTCGGGCCCTTGTCCAAACTCCCTCTCTGGCTCTCTTGGACCACTGGCAGGGGCTCTAAGGTCTCTCTGGAGCCTTTTCTGTTCTCCAGGCTGAACACTCTCTCAGCTATTTCCTTGTATCCTCTTATTCCCATCATCTTGAAGCTGGGAATTGAATCTAATAATGCAGCTTGAACATCTCCAGCCTTTTTCCAGCTCCTGCCTCCACTTTGTATAGACTTCTTACTGCTCACCTTCCCTCTTGCTGATGAGCCCTTTGCCAGGGAATAAATGCTCATCCTGCTGCTAGTGCTCTGCTGTCAGTTTTTATGTCCTGCTGAAGCACCAGTCTTAATTTTTGATCTGGGCTCAAGAGAGGAGATGCATCCCACAGGAGGAACAAGCACTGTGGCACACAACTGAGTTGCTTTCCTTCCAAAGCAGCAAAATGATTAGAGTCTTTGGGAATCTGTTTCCTGTGGTAATCTATGAACTCAGTTCTTAGTCAGGCAGGTGCTAGTCTTGCCGTGTTTTTTCCTTTCCTCCTATCACCCTTTTATGACACTGCTTCTGTGCAGAGAAACTTTTTTTTTTTTTATCTGTATTTATTTCTACAGAAAAAGGAGAGTGAATGTTTACAGTTGAAGATCCTGGTGCTACGTAATGAACTGGAGAGACAGAAGAAAGCCCTTGGTCAAGAAGTAGCCTTGTTGCATAAGCAAAAAAGTACTTTGCTTGACAGAGGTAAGTGTAGAAACCTTAGCCTAGTTTATGACCAAAATGAAAGTGCTGGTTTCTTTTCTATTTTTATTGTCTGGCTCTAACGTGCTTGTGTTTTTGTTGTTGTGAAATTTGCAGCCAGGTGTAATTTCTTCCCTCTCTCTGTTGTACTGAGTTTTAGACAGCGATTTCTGGTATCTTGTCTCTAAATAACTTATTACTATGACGCCTCTCCAAAGCAAACTTAAACCTGTGTTTAATTGACATTTTATGAGAAAATCAGAAGAACTATAGTATAGTACAGTAAACATGATAATGGGACTTCATAATGTCATGAGAGAAGTTTCTGTACCTGTGATTTGCATTCCATTTTAAGTGTTAGAAGACAAAAATCCCTCATAATATTTTGTTATGTAAGTGACAGATGAAATGCTCAGTCATCTTGGTATCATCCTTTACCGGGCAAGTCTCCTATAGTTGATGCCTTTTCCTGGTCTTAAAATCAAGAGTCAGACATGGTTAGGAGGGAAAAAGGGATTTTACCTTGGTATTTATTGTAAGGATCCTTAGGTGCACTACGTCCAGGTCGAATGCACCTCAGTGTACACTGCAAAAACTCTTCTCCCCCCCAAAGATCTGGTATAACATAGGTTTTATTAATTAGCATATCTATCATAAATTCCCCAATGAGAGGCTAACATGAGCCCCCCTCCCCGAGGAACCTTCCCCTGGATGGTTCTATCTTAGTTTACAAAATGTGTTCTGGAGAGGACCTTGGGGTCTGGGGCACACTGATCCCTAACTACAAAACCTCTAAAATGTTGAGTCTCCCAGCTTAACAAACAAGTCCAAGAATGTAGGCAAAAAGCACTAAGGAATACAGAAGTTGTAAAAAGGCACAAAAAGGGGTTTAAAAGAAAAGGCAAAAAATCATCATGGCATCATAGTGAAATGCTGTATCACTGCCACTTTGGAGCTGACCAAGACTAAACTACATACATGTTTGATCTTATTGCAGGATTTTTTGGTTTTAGTACTTAGCTGAGTCTAAAGTAATTAGTCACTACTAAGAATGATGGTTTTTGTCATGTACTTTATTCTGGCTATGCAAGTATTAAGACCGCATAAGTGGATTACTGCACTGTGTGATTGTGAGAGGTATAGGTATTAAAGGAGGATGAAATCTGATGGGTTGTATTTTGGCTGGTGAGTGGTGTGTAGTGCATGAAGACAGGTGTTCCTCCTGTGCTGGCATTCTCTAGTTTGGGACCATAGTATGGAAAATAGGCGGGTAAGAATAAATGGAGGATTATTGCCAGCATTCTGTCAGTATCTACTTTTAAAACTTTGGATAACTAAGAAAATACTTTATACTATTTTTTTCCTGATTCCTCATGTTGCTTAGAAAATGCATTTGGGACCGAATACCAGAAACTTGAAGAGCATAATGAATCTCTCCATGAATTAAGAAAGGAATGCACTGCTAAGAGGTAAGAGGACCTATGTTTGTTCTGTAACTGGGAAAAAAAATACAGGGTTGAGAGCAGGCCATTGAAAATGGGACTGCTGGCACCAAATTCTTCCTCAGGTTGCCCTGAATCTTATGTTAAGACATCCCTGCTTAATTTGTAGATATCTAAAGTGATGATTACCAGTGGCAAGCCTAGAAGAGAAGAAACAGGTGCTTGGTTGTAAGTGTAGACTCTGATAGGACTTTTAGGTCTGTTTTAGTGTAACACAGCTTTGTAATACCTGATTCTGGCAGTTAAAATATGTCTATAATGTATGGTACACCTGAAAACAAAAATTAGCTTTGTGTGCTGTATTATTTTTTTGGGTGGATTTACCTAACTTTTTGGAGGATAGGAACTGATAATTGGAAAACTGCAGAAGGGATATGACAACTTGATACCTTTCTATGGAGCTTTTGAAGAAAATAATGATTTTGGAATCTCTTTCCCCAAAGAGAACAGTTTTTGAAGACAAATGCCCAGCAGACTATTCGATGCAAGCAGTTGCTGTCGGAGCTATCCTACATCTATCCTATTGATTTGGTATGTTTTCAACATCCTAACAATCTGCTCGATGTGAAATGGACTTCCTATTTATTATACTGCAAGCAAATACCATGCTTTATTTGTGATAGAATCTTCTGTTTGCTCATCCTGTTTATTTTGTCTTTTTCTTACATTTGGCCCTTAGATTACAAACTTTATAGGGAGGGAACTTATGCCAGCACCTCTTACACAGTCTCCTCTATAAAAATAGAATAGCTATAATTTAATGGATGTTTTCCATTTTGTGTACAATTACATAAAGTAACCCTGACAGTAGGCTAGCTGAGTGCACAGAAACACGTGTTAAAATGTTGAGCTTCAAAATCTTTTATATGACAAATTAATATGAAGCTCTTCACTCTTTAAAAAAGTTGCATTTATTTTCTGAATTGTGTGAGACGTGGATTAAAATACTGTGTCAATCACTCTAAGTTTAGTTGAATATTTAGTTATTTGATTTTTATTTTATTGTTTGTTAGTTTTGTTGTTGTGTTTTATGCAGGTTTTTGTGTTCTGGATGTTATTGTTCCATTCTCACTTTCCACTCTTGATTTTAAATTTACAGAATAACCAAAAGGATTACTTTGTTTGTGGAGTCAAGCTTCCTAATTCTGAAGACTTTCAAGGTAGCCACATATTCTTAATGTAGTTGTTACATTTAACAGTGCTTCTAAACTTTGTAAAATTAAGAAAACTGGTAGCAATAGCTTGGAGTCCAAATTTCTTTGACCAGAAAGATCTAGACTAGAGGAAAACTTAAAAATTATTTATTGCTACTTCCTAGCTAAAGCAAAGGAGGTTTCTGTTCACTCTTAGTAAAGCACATCTGTGTTCTAAGACTCCATTTTAAAACAGTGGAGCAGGTTATGTAGAGAGGCAGTGGAGTCTCC
This sequence comes from Dicrurus megarhynchus, assembly GCA_013399195.1. Lineage (NCBI taxonomy): Eukaryota > Metazoa > Chordata > Aves > Passeriformes > Dicruridae > Dicrurus > Dicrurus megarhynchus. Next base: position 39,266 of record VXAD01003967.1, read on the forward strand.
ATCCGTGGGAATGCTCAGAACCCAGCTGGATACAGTCCTGGGTAACCTGCTGTGGGCAAACTGCTCTGAGCCGGGGGTGAGGACTGTGCCGTTCCCAGAGGTGCCTTCCAAACTCGGTGATTCTGGAAAATATTTGCGTCTGACGTAAAATTCCACTGGAGCTGCTTTCAGTCCATAAATCTTGGTGGGGCAACAAGCATGAATCCCCATTTGGTTTGCTGTAGTTGCTGGTGAACTTTCCAAATAAATACCTTGCAAAAAAAGACTTTGAACCTCTCTGACAGTATGGAGTACATTACAAGTGACCTTCTACTTTAACTGTCAACCCTCATCCTAGTGCAGAAGCAAATATATCATGTGCCTGCCTGTTTAACAGTTGCACAGGTAACTGCATGCATTCATCTACAAATGTTTGACATGAACTGGAAATTCATTAAAATCCCCTTGAGGATTTCTTGCCCCCAGTACTTGTTCACTCTGGTTTCTTGAGTGAAAACCTCCATCAGTTGTTCAACTCTTTAAAGCTACTCCACAGTAATTAACTTGTACTAATAATATGTATATTGGATACTAGAATATTGGAGGAGTAATCTTTAAAACAAACAAATTTGTCAGTAGGACAAAAATCAGCCTATTGCATTGTTTCTGTGATTGCATTAAATGTGGTAATGAACTCAGTTTGCTAACTCTCGAGGAATCAGTGGTGTGCCATCTTCTGGCCCATTTTCAGTTTCCTGGTATTAATTCATTGCAAAATAATTACTAATTCCTTATCCAAGTCTCTAGAAATATTGTATTTTGAGGAAGAAGTACTAAGCATTCAATTTAGTGAAATAGGCAGTTAAATTTGAAACCCAGCTGTCTGACATGGATCTTATCTCAGACTCAGGAGATACTATTTTTTTAAAAATCAGGCATCTGAAGGATCAAAAAAAAAATCCCTAAAAAGCCAGTTTTGCTGTAAATTTTAACCTTTTTTATAAAATCCATTTTGAAAGGGGTGTAACTTAAATACGTATATCATGACAGGCTCTATCATGAGCTCAGTACGGTTGTTGAATATCATTATAAGCTTTCTTGAAGGTCCTCTGTTTTGCTGGTTTCATGGATACATCAGAAGGGATGAGTATTATGCTGTTTGTATCCCTTAAAAATAATTAAAAATAGAGAAAAGAGAAAGGAAAAGCCTTTATATGGCTAAAATACGTAGTTTGAATCGCAAGACCTATGTGTATTCCTGGCAGGTGAAGCTTTAAGGTTGAAACCTTAAATATCAAATTGAAAATGTTACTTTAAAACAATGGATTAATCTTAAGTTTTTCCAGTTATTGGCAGAGAACAGAGTTCATAGCTTGGGGTTGGTGTCTCTCCAACTGATCTCACTTGTGAATAAAGTTGAGGAAGAATGCAGCTTTGCCCTGATGCCACGCATACATGTCAAATCCACCTAGAGAAACGCAGAAAGCTTAATACTTTTTTGTCTTGGGAATTTTGTTTCACTTTTCCCATCTCTTCTTTACCCTCCCCCACCCAGGCAGTGTAGCTTTGAAAGTAAAATTTGCAGGAGAACAAGCCATCACCCATTTTCTGTGCCTTGTCACAAGAGGCAAACACAACACAGTGAAGTGCAAACACTTGTAAAGCTCTCCAGAATGACTCCAGGCCTCCTTCTGTTCTTGAGTTCTGACTTCTGAGAGCTACATTAATTGTTGTTCTCTGAGCAATAAAGATGAATATATTAGGACTCAGTGGATACAATTAATAATGGAATCTTTTCATTATTGACAGCAAAAGATGATGGAAGCATCGCTGTTGCCCTGGGCTATACTGCTCACCTGGTTTCCATGATATCCTTCTTCTTACAAGTGCCACTCAGGTATCCTATAATTCACAAGGGCTCCCGGTCTACAATCAAAGATAATATCAATGACAAGCTGACGGAGAAAGAGCGAGAGTGAGTATGTTGTAAACACACTGATGTACTTCCTTCGAAACAACAAATCAACACCAAAAAAACCCACCTTAAACAGTTTTGGGTAGTCTGAGGTGATATGGAATTTGAAGTTACTAGTTACTGCTTTCAGTAGCCATGGAACAATTGTTGAGTTTCTTTTGTTGGAATTCTGGGATGCAATAGAGTAACTCAGCTTTGTTATTCTGGGTCTGTTGGCACATATATGGCTTTAATTTGGCATTCAGTAATGCTAGAAAAACTTAAATAGTGTTTCTTAGTGTTTCATGAGTTTTGGCTTCTGTTTGGAAAACTTGCCTTTTATGTTTTGCTACTGGCTATAGGAATAAACTGCAGATGGCAAGTATAACTTTACTGGGGAGCTGCTGCCAGTGCTGGAGTAGTGGTTGATAAATGGGAGAAAACAAATAGCTTTCTTTTAACACACAGTTTTTCCAGCAATTGAAAAAGCACAGTAACCTGCTGCCTACTATAAATCAACTGAATATTGAATGTAGAGCTTTTCATTTGTTCTGTAATCATTGTCTTTGAACATGTAGCTACACTGTTATTGTTTTCCTTCTAGGAAACTATCTTGCTGTCTTTAAATTTACTCTCTGAATATCTTCTCCTGCGTTTTGGAACTTTGCCTGTTTTCCCACTGTCTTTGCACCTGTGTGCTCTAATATGAAATTAGTGGCAATTGTTGGTTAAGGTTCACTTTGTAGCCTGAAACCACTGAACTCCCAGTAACTGAACACTGACCGTTGGTGGGAGGCCAACTGCTCCATTCAGATTCCGGGCACTGGCACAGTTTGCCCAGAGAGTTTATGGACTACCCATCCCTGGAAGTGTTCAAGGCCGGGTTGGATGGGGCTTAGAGCAACCTGGTCTAGTTGAAGGTGTCCCTGCCCTGGCAGGGGGTTGTGTTGAGATGAGCTTGAAGACCCTTAACAACTCAAACCACTCTGGGATTCTGCGACCTTGTTTATGGATGTTTATGGATGGCTGCAGTCAGGCTTGCAGCACCAGTAACTTTGTTTTTCCACAAAAGTTTGAAAAAGGAGCAAAGGAAATGACTGAGGAGAAATGAACTTTTGGAAAGTAGCTGACTCTATTGACAGGAAGCTGTGAAAAGCCAATTTTTTCTCTTTGGAAATGTGTAGTCAAAGTATTACAGCATTTTAACTAGTTCCTCATAATCTAAATCAAGATGAAAGGGTTTTATTTTGCCTAGTTGACAGGATTGGGATGCTTGAAAGTGTTTGATTTCTCTTTGAAGGTTAGTGACTTTTGGCAGGACAGGTAAGGTAATTTGCCTTGAGATTTAAACTTGCTGAGGTCTTCCTGTTTTGACACCATAAAATACAACTGTGAACCTTAACCAGTAATTGCCACTAATTTCATAATTATGTCTTGTAAAGTAGTTTTGATACCATTTTAATAACTTGTCCAAACACATTTGCTGGGTACCTTAATAGAACATTGACCTGTTTTGCTTCAGTGTAGTTCTTGAAGCAGATGGTCATACTCCTTCCTATACATCATTTTGAAAAGAGTTGCAAACTAGAACATTTGTATATTGAAAACAAATTTCTGAGTAGTAGAGGTCCCTGTGTGTGGCTGTATAGAGATTTCAATTTCCTGTTCTCTCAGACAGATTGGAAGGTTTAGTCCTTCATGCTACAGCCTTCCAAGCTCTTCTGACTTAATACTTGATTTCACAACAGATTTCTGAAAAGGAGAAAGTTTAGCTAAGTATAATAATCCCTGTTGGGCTATTTACCTGTGTTGTGCAAGATCTTTTCTAGGATTAGCTCCTGCTGGAGATCTTCTCTTCCCAGCTATTGGAGAAACAATCCTACCAACTCCAAGGTCTTATGTCAGGTGTCTTAAATTGCAGTTTTCTTTCTAATAGATCATGTTTCTCCCTTGCTCCTTACTGCATTGAGCACAGCAGTTAAACATGCATTATTAAATGTCTTTATTTCGGTCACCTGTCCTTTAGCAGCTTTTCAAACTCCACCATAAATAGTTGAGTAATTGCAGTGAGGTAATCCCTATATTTGATCTTTACTATAACACATAGCGTCCTCATTATTGACTAGGTTAAATATTTCACTTGGCTTTTCTCTTTTTTTTATTGCAGGTTGTTGGAGGTTAGGATTTTTCTTTTTTTTTTCCTTTCTCTCAGGAAATTTTTCTCCCATTTGTTGCCTAAGAGATGGGAACGATAGATACTTAAGAGAGACAAAAGATGTGCCCAGGATATGGGAGGGGGTGCAGTTTGCTACTATCTCTTAGCTGGGGGTTTTTCTCTTGGGAAGTGCAGAGATACTGTGAAAATTGGCTGGGGGTCAGGGGCTGGGCCCAGCTCTCTCAGGATTGGAGTGGAGACAGTTGTGGTTTTGGTGCTGGACTGCTGCTGCCCGGGGGATTCGTTGCCTCTGCGGAGTTTCTTGTCCTTCACTGCTTCTCCTTTCTGTGGGTGAGCCTCTGCTCTCAAGAGCAGCTGTTGAAGTGGGACTTTTCAACACCCGACCTCACTGGGAGGGGGAGCCTGACCCCTCTCGGGGGGAGTGTCTCCCAGCTGCTTGCGGAAGCCCAGCTTCCGCTGCCCTGCCCCGATGTTTTCTGCCAGTGCTTCAGTGCTACACTTACACTCTACAACTGGTGTCCACCCGGACCCCCGTGGCTCCTGTCACTGCTTCAGAGTTTTCGCTACACTTTGTTTTGCCACCCGAGGTGCGCTTGTCTCTGCTGTTCCAGCCTGCTGCTCTGAGGTTCCAGCTACAGTCCATTTTGCCATCCAGAGTGGCCCTGAGACTGGCTCCTTCCCGTGAATTTGCAAAGGGAGCCCCTTTTCTCTCTCTCCCGCCGGCTCACCCGCCATTGCCCGTGTGGGGAGAGGCGGCTGAGCTCGCGCCACAGCGCCCCCTGCAGGCGCAGGGGAACCATCGCACCCGCCCTGCCCGGCCGGGAGCCACCAGCGCCCCCTGCCGGCTGTGAGCGTAACTGCACCGAAGGGGAAAGGGCCTGGCAGCCGAGAGAAGGCTGGCACCAGGCTCCTGGTGCTGGTTGTTGGTGCTGCCTGTGGTGGTGTTGTTTGTTTGTCTTGTTATACATATTAGTGAAGAACTGTTATTCCTTTTCCTGTATCTTTAGCTGAAAGCCCAGTAATTTCAAAGTTACAATAATTTGGAGGGAAGGGGTTCATATTTTCCATCCCAGGAAGGTTCCCGCCTTCCTTGGCAGACACCTCTCCTTAAAACCAAGACACAGGGTTTCTCCAAGATCCTTGTTAGGAGTTTCTAGAAATTGTTCATTGGGGGAAATAGCTGAGGTTTTCACTCAAGAGCAAATTCATAAGAACAGGTCTTTGTTTTTAAAGTTATACTGTATAAAGGTGTTATTATACTTTCAAGTTTCTTTACCAACTTCTAAGCCCTCCTGTTGAGCCAGTTAAATATTTTGAGAGCTTTCAGAATGTAAGTAACTTCTGGGAAATGCTTCATTTGCTTCATATTGGTTTACTTGCATGATCCACGTCACTTCTATGAGGACCTTGAGGATTTTCAATTTTTTCTGCTACAATAACTGTTATATTGGGACTTTGAAGTAGGAGGCTGTGGTGAGAACTTAGCACTTGTCTGACCACAGCGTTGAATGTAGAATGAAGATAGAGTGACTGCCAGTAGCATATAGTATATGGTCAGCCTTATAGTTGTAGAGATATTAGTGTTTATAATCTGCTTGATAGATGTTCTCCTCTTGTATTCCAAAACCTAATTTTGGTACTACCAAAATGCTCTAAGTTTTTTCCTATGATATCTACTTTCATGACCTTTTGAATTACCACGCTAAGGCAAGAACCCGAATTTTACTAAATTTCTCAATAATTCACTTCTTCCTGGAGTCTGAAAGATTTCAAAGCAACGAGTGCACTTTGAGTCGGTTTGCAGAAGGCACTGTGTTTGGCAGGAGTGTTGACCTGCTGGAGGGGGCAGGAAGTCTCTGTTGAGGGATCTGGACAGGCTGCATTGATGGGACAAGGCCAGTTGTATGAGGTTCAACAAGGCCAAGGGTTGTATCCTGCCCTTGGGTCACCACAACCCCATGGAATGCTGCAGGCTTGGGGCAGAGTGGCTGGAAAGCTAGGGAGGGCCCAGGGCGTGCTGATCGACAGTGCCTGAACATGAGCCCAGGTGGTCAAGAGGCCAATGGCACCTGGCCTGTACCAGCAGTGGTGTGGCATCTGGCCCAGGGCAGTGACTGTCCCCCTGTTCTGGGCACTGGTGAGGCACCTCTGATCCTGAGCCTCTCCCAACAAGAAAGACACTGAAGAGCTGGAGCGTACCCAGAGAAGGGGACAAAGATGGGGAAGGGTCTGGAGCACCAGGAAAGGCTGAAGGAGCTGGCTAAGCTCAGGCTGGAGAAAAGGAGGCTCAGGGTGGACCTTTTCACTCTCTGTAACTCCACAGGAGGGTGCAGCCAGGCGGGGGTTTCTGTTCAGCAAATGTAGCGATTTCTCAGCTACAAGTGACTTCAGCTCTTGTGATTCAGCTCTTTGTGAAATCACCCGAGGCGAACTCGGGGGACAGAGAGACAGGAGCTCTGTATGGCAGTTCCACAGAGGGAGCTTTTATTGTCCAGCAGTCCCTGTGAAGGGGAGGCCAGGGACAGACACCCCCTAATTTCGGGGGCAGGGGGTGGGGTAGAAACCATTTAGCCAGCTGGGTACAAGGTATTACCATAAGGGAGCAAGGCATGCTGGGGGTGGTTCACTTGGTCACCGTAACCTAGAAGTAAGTTGCTTATCTCTGGAGAGAGTCCTTTTGGCCTCAGGCCTCTCTCCTCCAGGGAAGTGCCAAGGGCTCACAGCCCTCCACAGCATCTGACATCTTTGCAGTTGTTTTATGACTTTCATATACCTCAGGAACCAAAAGTTGTGTGAAATGGTGTAAGGGGGAGTGAAATTGAGGATGCTACCATGGGTTACTTGTCCTGTCTAAATACCTTCTGTTGTCATTAAAATAAGAAATATCTGTCTATTGCAATACTGGGTCCTCATAGAAAACAGGATCAAAATATAGCTAAAAAATAATAGTAGCTAAAGGGGATAGGTTTGTTCCTGAAGTAATTTCCTGGAAACTATTTCTCTGATGTGGAGTTACACCTCAAATTTGTCTTTTTATGCAGCTCAGCTTGATCATTATTGAGCACCTCAAGCATGCCAGAAGATTGCGGTGATTAGTCAGTTTTTGTCTTGGTGTTTGATTTCTCTAGGTGCTGATACTTTAAAGGCCAGTTTGATTTCATTGCTGTAGCCCTTGTGGGAAGGGCAAACGTATAAATAAAAAAACCAAGTCACCCTCCACTGGGATGGTGCAGACTTGTTGCAACTGAAGAGTGTATCAGGCATGAACCACAGGTGCCCTTCTCGGGTCTTCAGAGTGGTTCTGAATTCCTTAAGGTTGCAAAGCATTCAGTAAGTTTATCCTAACACAGCTAAAGTTGATGTACAAGGTCTGCAGCACCTTTCTGTGTGGGGAATGTTGATGTATCTCCACAGTTTATTGACTGAACCTTGAACTCAAACCTCAGCAGACTGGATTACTCCAGTTTGGGGTGCTTTTCATTAGTTTAGGGAAACAAATTTCAGAGAAGTGGAGAAACTCAGATTAAGTAAATCAGGCAGGACATGTTTTGAAACCGCACATACTCAAGCAGTTATTTTGGTACATTGGTGTTTTATTTTAGACCTACTCATTTGCACTGCTCAGGAAAACTGGTATGTTCTGTGTGGTTCACACAGTATTAAACTATGAAAATTGAGTTACTGACAGTGGAAGTTCTGATGTAAAAAATTTCAGGCCTCTGAATAAAGCAAAGGTATGGAATTCCTTGCCAGTTCTGCTCCAAAACTGCTTCCAAATTATCTTGCTCAATGTATGATCTTTAATTTCTTTTAAGTGTGGCAAGCTGGATTTGCAAGTAAGCGGAGATAAGTGTTGTTGAACTAGCCTATGGATAATTTTGGTGCATTTGCAATCCTTTTGTTGAATGAGCATAATTATAATGATAACCACGACAGTGATCCTCCTTATTGTGGCCTTACTTCAGTTTGAAAGAATGGGAAAATCAGGATTTCAGCTGCAGTAGACTTACTACAACACCACTGAAGTAGTTATTGCTCTGTGCCTGGTAATAGATAAATCACTTGCAAACAAAGCAGTCTGAAAAATCAGAGCACAAGCACATGAAGAATAACTTTTCATTGACATTAAGATTTTCCAACTCAATTGAGAAGTCTTTAATCATATTGGGTACTTTGGCTGAGATAATGAAATGGCAGCTTTGGGAAGAAATCTTGGCAAACTTAGATTGAGGGAGATGGTTGCTTGAGAAATCTAATAGCTATCAAAGAAAAGTTGATTCTTTGGGGTAGATTGAGTGTGTGTTAAGGGTTCAGCTGTATTGCTCAAAGAATGCTTTTTGCCATGAACTTATCTTGAACTGTATTTTTACATTCTACAATTCTTGAGGATATTTAGCCAGAATCCTGTCTTATTTGATTCTTGATTAGCAAAATAATGCTTTTGCCTTCATTGAGTCAGCAGATATTGCTGTGTATAGATTAAGAATTAGATCAGGTGTTGTTTAATAAATTTAGATACTGTTAATACTGTTTCTGGGAACTAGAAATTTTTACGTGCTCCTGGCCAGTCTGAGAAAGTAGATTTTGTTTACTGCAGTAGATGAGACCACTGACCCCAGACATCTGAGACCAGCTGAGAAATGTTTCTGTGAAGACATACTAGTCTTAATTTACTCCCATTGGAACACTATACTCCTGTTGAGATTTTTTTTTTTTCCAAAACATTACTTCATTTTTTTAAATAAGCAGGGACTTGACCTGTATAAAGTGTCTTCTAGTTAAAAATGATCCTTCAGTGGCAGTGAGATTTAAAGTTCTGATAGCAAGGTTGTCTGCTCTGTCCTTACAGATAGTCCATGTGTTGTGACATCCATTGTGGCTTGTATAGTGCAAGCCTTGAATCCAAGCTGAAATATGTCACGGAAATGCCCAATTTACAAAAAGCCATCAGTGTTATTGGCTCCATGGATTCTTTGCTGTGGTTTTGAGGTGTTTGAAATTATTTGCTGAAGCAATAGAATTATACCCTCTTGTACAAAGTGGTGACTGTCTTGTCAGGAAATGCCTGACTTTCATAATCTGGGTCTTTGTTTTTATTTTCTCTCCAAAGTCTGTACATACTGAAGTTATCCTGCATTCCCCAGGAGCAAGGGCACAGAAGTTACACTTGTCACAGAAAGATGCTTCTGCTTTTGATTATCATCAACTGAACTGTTCAGAAAAGCATTTTGAAAATACATTTCATAAAGTTAAACTAATGCTTTCTTTTCCTAGTAAACTAATTATCTATGTATTGTACAAAGCTTGAATGGGGATATGCTTTTTCCTCATGGCAGTCTGTATTTTTGTCATCAAATTTGTTTTGCAAGTGTAGCTTTTTCTGTTAAGTAGAAACTCAAAACCATATAGTACTTGAATTTTCTTCTGGTTTGTAACTCATATTTATGTCTTAATCTGTAATTACAAGCAAAATGCATGCTTATAATCCTTTTTTCTGCCTTTTAATTTAATTTTGGGTGGAAGATCTGTGCAGTCTCTGCTCTGAAGCTGATAGAGCTGTGGTGCAGCTTATCGGAGAAGGAAACAGGTTTTAAATCTGTGCAGCCAAAGCTTCTTGCGCCTTGATCTTCAGGTGGAGTGCTAAAATGTTGGGAATGCTGGATATTTTGGTGCTTGTGGCACTTGACCCTATTTGTCCTAGTGTTTGAGTTGAAATGTCCCCGGGGAATTGTGATTTCAAGTGAGCTGTCTGGACAGTGGTGGTCCTTCTCACTGAAAAGGCTTTCAGGGTTTAATTTCTCCAGGTTCAGAGAAGCCCCAGGACTTTTAAATAACACAAGCTTCCTTCTCTGGATATGACATTCCATTAGAATGAGCAAACAGGATGTGGTGAGGTTGGAGGGAATACACTAGTTCTTTCCTCCCCTGCCTGCCCCCCTTGCAGACCCCAAAATGGAGTGAGGCTGAAATAACTCAAACTTCAGTAAATATTCAAACCTTTTTTGTACATTCCTCATATTTCAGACATATCAAGCAAGAGCTTCTGACTTCTTCAGGCTATTATCTTATCTGGCTTGTGCTATTTAGTCCTATCCTTGTGTCTTGGTTTGAAAGACAGGTGTCTGCGAAGGAAGGCAGGAGCCTCCCTTGGAATGGAAAATGTAACCCCCTTCCCTCCCAATTATTATGATTTTGAAATGAAGGGGCTTTCAGGCAAAAATATGGGAAATAGGAATAACAGTTCTTTACTGGTATATATAACAAGGCAAACAAACAACAATAACTATGNCGGGGTGTCAGGTCCCCTAAATTAGACAGAGGCATGTCGTGGGTTCCGACACTACAGTATAGCAAAGATTCAGTGCAAAACAATGGCAGTGGCGGCCCAGCTTCCAACAGGGTGAGGAAAGGCAGGCTCGGGATCCTGGGGTTTTTCCTCTGAGGCACTGGAGCAGATGGTGAAAAGTCCCTCTTTTAGTGAGGTAGGGTGTTAACAAGCTCCCAGTGCAATGGCCTCTCCCAAGAGCAGAGCTCCACTCACGGTAGAAGAAAGGCAGCAGAAGGCAGAACCCCACAGTGGTGACGAATTCTCCCCAGAGCAACCGCAGCTTCTCTCCCCTCTGAATGCCGAGAGAACAAGAGAGCTAGGGGCTGCACTCAATCCCATTTTTCCAGTCCAAATCTCGCAGCATCTCTGCCTTCCACGAGGACCCCCAAGTAAAAGAGAGTAGCCAGCTGCACCCCTCCCCAGAACTGTGGCCATATCTTTTGTCTCTCTTAAGTATCCAGTTATTATTGTCTCCTAGCAACATGTATGGGGGGAAAATTCCTTAATAGAAAAAAAAATCAAAAGGAGAACTCCTACAACTCCAACACCTAGTATAGAGTGTCCTATCCATGGTCTTAAGCTTGAAACTCATTTTTTCTTAACTGACCCATTTTTAATAGTGGTGTGTGAGGCACAGTTGTTCCCCTAGATCTCATAGATGACTCTCCTATGACACCAGTGACTTACAGTCACAGAAATTACATCAGTTCTTTATCTGTATAATAGTGAATAACTGGGTTTCAGCTGCATTCTGGCAAGTCTGCTCTGCAGCCACCTCCCTGCAGTCATTCTGCTTACTGTCCTTGAAAATGAAAAGGGAAAGAAAAAGCCAGGTTGAGTCTGTTCTCTGACAAATTTGATGCAGTTGGGCAGGAAGTATCAAAGATAGTGTAAATATGGTGATGTGAAAATGCGGTGGTGTCAGCTTCATTTAATCTTTGAACTAAGATTCTGATTGGCTTAACTACTAGGTAATGTCTTGATGTCCAAATGGACAGCAGTGATAATTGGTGTGCTCATGATTTGGGATTGTGCCTAGCACTGTCTAACTTCTTAGTCAATGACATGGACAGTGAGATGGAGTTTGCCAGTGACACCAAGCTGTGTGGTTCTAGAAGGAAGGGATGGCATGCAGAGGGACCTGGACAGGCTGAAGAGGTGGGCCTGTGCCAGCTTTGTGAAGTTCAATCAGGCCAAGTGCAAGGTGCTGCACTGGGATCGTAGTAATCCCAAGCACAAGTTCAGGCTGGATAGAGAATGGATTGAGAGCAGCCCTGAGGAGAAGGAAAGTGGGTGGATGAGAAGCTGGACATACCCTGGCCATGTGCACTGACACCCAGAAGCCCCCATGTGCTGGGCTTATCCCATGGCATGGGCAGCATTGGAGGGGGGAATTCTGCTCCTGTGTCTCGCTCTGGTGAGACCCCACCTGCAGTGCTGCCTCCAGCTCTGGGGTCCAACATCAGAAGGATGTGGAGCTGCTGGAGTGAATCCAGAGGAGGCCACAGAGGTGCTCCAAGGGCTGAAGCCCCTCTGCTCTTGAGGCAGCCTCAAGAACAGAAGGCTTCAAGGAGACCTGACAGCCCCTTCAAGTGGATAAAGGGGCTCCAGGAGAGCTACAGAGGGATTTTTGACAAGGGCCTGGAGTGACAGGACAAGGGAGAATGGCTTCCCACTGCCAGAGGGCAGGGTTAGATGGGATATTGGGAAGAAATTCTTCCCTGTGAGGGTGGTGAGGCCCTGGCACAGGTTGCCCAGAGAAGCTGTGGCTGCTCCATCCCTGGAAATCTGCAGGGGCAGGTAGGATGGGGCTTGGAGCAACCAGGTCTAGTGAGAGGTGTCCCTGCTCATGGCAGGGGGTTGGAACTAGATGGGTTTTAAGGTCCCTTCCAACACAAACCATTTTGTGATAATTAAGTGTTCTTAAAGCATATGTGTCCTAATTTAGCTTGTAAAGCTGCAAATATTACTGGTCCTTAAAGTTCTGAATGACTTGGAAAGTTAAGGCTGTGTAACATGATTCCAAACTTAGTTTGGAATTTTACTTTAGATTTGCCAAATGAGATGTAATATGATATTTTAATTGTGCCACACTTCAGCCTGTGCAAGACAGTTGGATGTGATGTGTAAAAGCCATTATTTTACTGACTTCTTCCTTTAAGAGCTTTCTGAAGTAGAGATTAAACTTTGAGACTTTAATATAATTTGGGCTATGGTAGAGGTCTGAACAGAAGAGAGAATAAAAGATCTAAAACATATGGTGTATTGCCAAAGTAGAAGCAGGTGAAAGCAGTTAAAAATGAAGCAATTTCATAAGCTTTAAAAACAGTTTGTATTAAAGGCAGGTGGTTATAGACAATAAAAGTGGGCCACCAGTATGTTGGTACATATGTGATATTTCTGGATTCAGAGTTCATAAATCACAGAACACAACAGTAAATGTATTTGGACTTGAATTCGTAAGAGATACTTGAGGTCTGAAATAAACGTATGGAATAAGGATTCTTTCAACTTTTCCTAACATTTACCATCTGCCTGAACCAGGAATCCTGTAGTGATTTACTTGCGTGTTCATCAAGCACCGAAGTGGCTATGTAAAGCAGCTAAAGATGAGCTAAGGATCTGAAATGAAATGAAATCTTGATGGCTGATGAGTACTTGTTGAGGGTCATCTAGGAAAGGTAGGACAGTGAAGAGTTTTTAGTGGTTGGAGTAGAATACTTAGCACAATTTATTTGAGTTGTAAGAATGGTCTAATGCTTAAAACACCACAAGTAGCCTAATCATAGTTTTAGCTTTGAAACAGGCCTCTGGTTTTCCAGAATCAGTATCTGTGGGCAACTTTAAAAGATCTCTGTTGCTGCTGAGGCGGTCACAACACATACAGACACACCAACTGCTCTGGGCAAAAGCTTATGTTTAATACTACGAGGCCTCTTTTATACAGTTTCTTAGCTGTTTACATAGTTTTAAAGCACAACAAACTTGATTCAGCCAATCACCATGTACCACTATGTGAACACACGACAGTCACGCAGCATGTTTTTCTACCTCTAATTCAGCTATGCCTCTTTCCCACGGTCCTTCTCTAACCGAAGTAACAGGCCTGAGCCATGATTTTACAAAGGCAACAAGGCTTTCCTTTTATAAGGTTTTATCTATATGCCACAGATCTCTTTTTCTGTAGTCAGTTTTCTGGTTTTTAAATGTATCAGTTATTAGTGAGCAGTTTTGGTTGAAGACATTGTATTAGGAAATTGTTGCCTGTGCTCTTACCAAAACCAGGGGTTTAGTCCATTCAAAAGTCAGTAAGAGACGGGTTGCAACCCTTTCTTTTGGTAAGAAATCAGTAATACTCCTTATAAGGAAAAAAACCCCACCAGAATGGATTATAGATATGAACTGCAGGCATCACACCTCAACTGTAAACATGAAAATGAAAAATCCTTGCAAGAGGCTTTTCTTTACCATCTGCCCCTGAAATTTCTCAGTTTTACTTTCAGCAGCACATGAGCACAGTCTCCTTCGTTACATCTTGAATCATGGAAAATACTTAAATTAACAGTAAATAAAATACTTAAATTAAACAACCTTTCTAACCCAAGGAAGGATGAAGTTTATTTAGAGGAAGGTTTTACCATAGCTGAGTGTACAGGGCAGTTTGAACTTGCCTTAGAGGTGATACATTAGGCTTCCTTGTGCCTGTAGCTTTATGATTACAGGATGATCTCCTTGTATCTGGATGAACAGCAACACGGAGCAGTGGCTTGTGGTCTCATGGAGTGGGCTGCAGCCTCTGGATCAGATTCCTGCAGGGATGCCACGGAATCACAGAGCCGACTTCCGGCAGAAATGCCTTCAGGCCCCTAGACAAGCACAGCTGGCAAAAGCGTTCATCTGAAATCCTGTCTGCTGCTCCTGTACTGCCACCAGACCACAAATGTGTTTAGACATATTCAGGAATCCTACTTGAACGGAAAACTGGAATTTGCCTTGGTTTGACACTGAGATTTCTATTCAGCTGTTTGCATCTGAATGAGTCAACTGGAGTAGAAATGCTGACAACCGGCCACCATTGGTTTTTCATATTGACTGGAAACTCATATAATAGGTTTCTCTTTTTTAATAGAAAGACTTTTAAACCAGAGTGGATGATTTAGTATCCTGTCTAGTCTTTGTAACCTTGATGTGATTTACGGTAATGGGATTATACTTTGTTTTTAAGTTTCTTAGAGTTATGTGTGTTTCTTATGTCTACAGAGTGTTCTACTTGATTAAACACCATGTTAAATTAAAGTCTAATTAGACTAAAGACTAACTCCAAAGTAACAGCTCCCTGAGAGTCCTGTTGATGGTGTAGTTGGGTACCTTTAAGCTTGATACCTACCAGAATGATATATTTTATGCAAATATTCAAACTAACTGTTTAAAAACTTAGCAGTTGTGAAGTGTTGTGAGGTCCTTGAATTCAAAACTGAATTCCATTGTTGATGGTAGTGTGCTGGTTCTGTAGTTTCGTTGTGAACTATAGGTAGAATTTCAGCCTTGTTTTTTATTTGAAAGTCTGACTTGGTGTTACTTTTCCCCATCAGGGTAACTGTGAACCAAGCACGTAACCTCTGCCTCACTTTTTCACAACTCTACTGAGCCTTGACCTGCTCACACTTGTTTCCTTACTCATTGCATATCAGCAGATCCTCCATAGGTTTGAATATTTGAATATTAGGTGCCTTTGTTAGAAAAGCGAGTTTTAAGCTGAAGAGTTTTTTATCCAGTAGCTGATGTCTGCTTAGGAAGTGTGGCAGGAATTATCAGGGAATGGATTGAAGTAAAGCAGTGGATAATGACTTGCTGAAATTAAGATTGCAGGTAGAAAGGAGGGGCTTGTTCTTGGGAACGCTCCAAGCGGGAGAGATGGGAGAGAGGTCAAGTGGGTGAGGATGACAGAGTTAAGGTTAGGGCAGATTAACTGTCATCTCTATTCCAAGCTCTGCTAAAATGAATTTATTCAGAGATTATTAAAAGTGTCTTTTAGCTGCTTCTATTATTTTGGGTTTTTGGGGTTATTTTCTTGTCACCTGTGAGAAATGACAATCAAAACCTCTTCTTGTGGGGCTGGGAATGCTTGGGTCTTGAACATAATAGTGTTGGTTCACTAAGGGAGAAACTGTTCAGTCGTTGAGGCATCACTGTGGAAAAACACAAGTTTTGTCCAAAGTGACATGCCATGGAAGGGGATATGAGCTATGTGCCTAAAAACGTCCTGCATGTATTTCGTGGTTTATTGTAGGTATGCAGTGTGATGCAGCTGGGTAACACTGGTCATCTGACTTGTATCCCAGTGAGCCCTATAAAACAGAACGTGACTCAAAAAAAAATTAGTAAAAACTTCGTGTTTGTCATAGTCCTATAGGATTAAATAAGCAAAACATGAGACTCCCAAAACAAATGTAAGCTTTTAAGATCAAGAATCTTCTTTATGTTATCTTAGACCTTCAAGGCACATATTGACCATCTGGTTCAAATCAGTCTGGTGTGCAGTTTGGATCACTTTTATCCAGAGTTCTCCACCTTCTAAATTCAGAGTGGGGCTTGTTTAATTTCAGCATCTGTGGCACAATTCTCATAGATCCTAAAGCCGCCTTTCTGCATGCCTGCTGGCTGATTATTCCCTTAATCACTCCTAGTCCTTGTGCTTTTCCACAGCACAGGCTCTTATCATTTCTGACATGTCTTGAAAGCAGTGGAAACACCAGGTGCAGAAGCAGCTCCAAATGGGGTAAACCTGTTACAAGTTACTAAACATAGTGGGTTTTTTCCTTGTGTCAGGTTAATGTTCTCTAAACCAAGATCTTCTTTACGAGTCACTATTAAAACTAGTATTGCAGTATTGCCTAGCCCTTCATATTCAGAAATAGATCATCTACCGTAAACTCAGGGTGTGTTAGCACTGTATTTTAAGAAGTCTACATGCTATTGAAATGTCATATTCCGTAGTTGTATGTAAACGTCAACATATTTTTACAAAGACCCTTACTGAGCAGAAGCCTTTTTGTTCATAATTCCTGCCTGTTCACATGGCAAATGTATGGTTTCCTAGAGCGTGTAAGTACTACTCTGAGGAGGACCAGAGCTCAACTTCTGAGCTCTGTTCTGTACTGAGAACAAATTTCCAACACTTGATAACTTCCCTCAGATGTTCTTTTCTGTTGATTATAGACAGGGTACCTGTAGCTTGTGTTTTTTCTTCTTTCTACTAAACATGTCACACTCCTTCAAATTTTTCATCTCAGAATAAGTATCTATGTTTTGCTTTAAAGGAGCTTAGTGATTTTTTTCTCCCCAAATATATCAGCAAGAATGGAAAGAAGGAAGGTGCACTTTGGAGTAGAATAGGTAGGCGGATGCCATTTTGAATTTTATTATGCGTTTTGTGATTATAAAAATACTAAAATGGTGTTTTTCAAAAGTATTTAGTATAACTAAATCCTTACACAGCAGACTCAGCTTTTTGCAGCATGCTGAAGGGAGAGATTAAGCTTACAGTTAATGCTTTTCTATGGAGCAGGCAAGAAGAATTTCACATAGGGAGGCAGCAGTTCAAGTTGGGTTCAGTTATACTCACTGAAGCACTATATAAAGTGTTCGGGTTCCTCTTATTGCTCGTGACCAGGTTTAATGGGCAAGCAAGATAACACACAAAGAGAGAGGCATAAAACTTAGTAATATTTTTCTCTTGAGTCATAAATGTATACATGCAGAGACATCCACTGACAGTTTTCAAGACTTTCATGTAAGTGATTATGTTGTGAAAGCTGACCTGAGGATGTACGTGGTTTAAAACCTTTCAAGATTAATTAGTGGAAGTTAAAGGATAGAAATGTGAATATTGGCAGAGAAGCAGGATCAACATGATAAGCAGAAAAGCCTGATTTTTCCTTTTAAAAGAATGTGTGTGGGAGATGTCAGTGAGCACCATAAAGCAGTTTTTAACTCCTTTCTATACTGCATGGATTGAAGAACTCTGTGTATAGTAATAAAATACATGATTCCCATTACCAGTGACTTAATGAAACGCTACCTTCTAGGGAAACATGATTCCTAACGGTGCTTTTATTGTAAAAAAAAATGGTTAGTTTTAGACTGTTAATTGTAAAGTTATCCTTTAAATCTAACCCTTGCTCTGTTTGGGTAGTGTAATTGGAGTTACTGAAATGAACATCTTGCTTTGGATTTTACACTTGAAGTAATGCGCTGTGGAATTTTTGTAGCACGTGTTCATTTGGAAAAGTTTCATTTTCTTGCATGGGGAACTAGTTTGATTTATAGATCTATTAAGCAAGGTGAGCTAGATATATACTATTCACAGAGATTTTTATGTTCCTCGACTTAAAGACACCTAGCAAGTTTGAAAGTAGCATAAAACCTGAAGCTGACGTCTCAATATTTGATCTGCTGTGATTGTGACCTGTTAACCTTTAGCTTTAATGGCACTATATAAGTCTTAAAAGTTGCAAATGTACTCTGCTGTGAGGCTGATGGATGATAAAATCCACTTTGCCTAATCACCTCTCCAGAATGTGTGTTGTTTCTAGTAGATATTGATCTCCTGTATTTGTTATCTTATGTTTGAGAGAGACTTTGGTTTCTGGCGTAGTGTGGGACTCATGCGGATAATTCATTCAGCATCTTGATTAGGAGCTGCAGGACGTGGTTCGTGAAAAGGCAAAAGCTTGATTCACTCTGTAGTTTCCATAAAAATAAATCTTAGTTTGTACTAAGATTGCTGAATTGACCATGATGACCTCATAATCGCTGGTGCTGAGGTGGAGTCAAAAGACAATCCTTAGAAGTACAGGGTACAGCTGTTAAAGCTGTTTGAGAAGTGCTTCCCTTAAGCAGAGATTCTTTAAGCAGACATATAAAATTATATTCTTTAATGCAGAAACTGTCAAAGAGTTTCAGTGTTTAAGGGACTAGTGCTTTAGTTCTCTTGTCTCACATAGCAGTGCCATGCTATGTTCTTATAAGCTGTTTGCTACATGTTGGGTGTTTAAAATGGTGAGCAATATTTTTTACGTAGGAAAAATAAAGATCAGTAATATAATATTTTCAAGGGCCATAGTCATCTATGATGCTGTGACTCAAGCCCTTGGTGCGTGTGTGAAGTTTGTTGAATCACTTCTATTCTGAGTGTTGTTCTGGTAAGTGAGCCTGCAGATTTCTTCTCTGTGTAAAGGGTTTTGTGCTCTGTCAATCACAGGATAATGGTCAAAAGAGAACACCTTTTTTAAAAGATTATTTCTGTTTGGAAATGAGCTAACCAAATGTGACTGGCTGAATGCAGAGGGATAATGTGGGATCTGGAATTGTGCTGTATGCTTCTGAAATTACACTTTGATTGGTGAAAGGGATGTTGCAGCATGGGGGGTATTGTAAAAACCTGTATCTTTTAAAAAACTGAAATACTTTAAAAACTGGAATTCCATAGCTAGGTTTTGACATCAGTTTTTAAATGCTGGTTGACTGGAGTTGCAGCGGGTTCCTAGCTACATCCTATGTAGTCAGCAAAGGAAGCTTTTTAAATCTTTACCTTCTCAGATAAGGAATCTGGGGCTTTTTGAAGTTTACATAAGCATCTGAATAATTGCACCTTAAATGCTTTCCCCCCCCTTTTTTTTCCCCATCAGATTTCCTTTATATCCAAAAGGAGGGGAGAAGCTTCAGTTTGAATATGGAGTTTATCTTCTCAACAAAAATATAGCACAGGTGGGTACACTTGAGATTATTTTTTATTACTATTATTTATATCTATTCTCTGCTTGGTGTCAGTATAATGTGAGTGTGCATATGCTGTCTTGTGATGCTACTCTCTGTGGTGAAAACCTGTGAACTAAGAGAAATGTCTTTGAAAACATTATTTTCACTTACCTTACAGCTTTGTGCTTGAGATTTTCTTGTGGTGCTTAGAGAAGGACTTGCCGTATAATAATGAATCTTTTGCTTTTCAAATTATACATTCTTTGAGTCTATAGACTTCACAGTGTTTTGAAAATTGTAAATATTTTCTGGGTTTTTATTCTATTGTACTTGAAGATCCGTTCCTGTAATTCTTGCTCCTGTGTCTTTAATTTTACTCTATTATTACTTCAACTAGTATTCTACCCTTACAAGAAAACACAACACATAGAAAATATAAACTATTGCAAATTGTTCTTAATCATGTTTCTGCTTTGGTGGCATAACACCAGAGATTGACAACTCAGTCTCAGCTTTATGCTGGCTCTGCCTGAGCCTGGGCCCAGATTATGCAATTAAAATATTGGATAGAACTGGGGTTCTGTTTTTTCAAGTAGAGTCCCACTTTGCTACCTCTTCAGTTGTAGCCATGAACCATTCTTTATTACACCCAAAGAGTAGTTTCTCTGTATTCACTCAAAGTTCATCAGTATCCCACTTCCCCAGAATGCTTGTGAGCATATTATACCAGAAAATGCCAAGAGATTTAAATTTCAACAGAAATATGACATTTCTGTTTCTAACCTGTTTGAAATTACATTAGTCTTAGAGTTTTATTCTTGAAAAATATGATTTTTTTATGCTTAGTTTCTACTAGTCTTGCTTGTTTTTCCAGTTTTCTCTTCCATCACTTTTTTTGCCATTCCTTACCCAAATTGAAGTAAAGCTTCTGAGTCTTTCTGTGTTACTTGTTTTTTAAGCTTGGATTACATTTACTGTTTTCCAGACTTGCCCATGCTTAGTGTATTTTGGACAATAACCTCTGAAATTACTTAAAGGCTAAAATAACTTAAGACAAAGTTAATCAAGTCCTGCTAATCTTGGAAATTCACTTAGCCAGGCTGTGAATATATCTTAGACTGTGTGCCTCTTTGTTGATGGTATAAGTAATGGCAGCCAGCTGTTCACACTTGACCTCCAGAGGGAAGATTAGTGAGAAAAAGGGATTAGTCTTTCCTTCAAATGCTTTGATAGATCTCTCTCTTCATTACTATCAAATCAACGCTTTCCTTAATCTCTGCTTCCTAGTTCATTCTGCTTATATTAGTTCATTCTGTAACTTGTGAGTTGTGATGCTGCTTGCTTTGCTTTTCCAGGCCTTCCTGGTTTTTACCTTATTCTGGAGTTTGCCATTCAGTTATGTGATGCAAGCAAGAAGCTCTGTGGTTTATTTCATCGAAACAGTGAATTCTTCATTGAGCCCATGGTGGTTTTCTTTCCTGTTCATGTAATTTGGGTTACTTGACACTTGTATTTTTTTTTATAGGAACTTCCACCACTTCACTTGGTTTCCTGTTTATCTCTTTGACTTGTCATCTCTGAGTTATTACCACTCTTGGACCTACTGTAACTTCTCATTCTGATTTTTTTGTCCTGTGTCTGAAGGACTCTGGGTAGTTGAACACACAGTCTCTCACCCATGTTGCCTTCCAATTCCTTGCAGTTGATTTCTGAAATCACTGGCATGTGTTTAAACTCATAAAAGTAAATGAAGACTTTAAGTATGTATTGGTATAGAAAGAGTTTCCAAGTCTACATGGGGTCATTTGTGCTGGTGCAAGCTAGTCAGTGGCCAGACTTTGAAGTGGTTGGTACAACACTAGTGGTTCACATGTTAATACTTGAGATTGTATGCTGTTGGATATAAAAGCATAATAAAAGTAAACCGAAATTTCTGGGGGTGCTTCTACTACTTACTTAATCATGAAGGTGTTACTGATGTCCACATAAACTGTTGTAGTCACCTTTGTTTTGATGTCCTTGGTCAAATATTGCTGCTTTTTATAGTTCTTCCAAGGGGAAATTCCTTTGTGAAAGCAGAACAGGTAGATAGTGTGCAGAAATGCATCACAAAACCTCTGTGCTCTGGGGCTGATTTGACCTAAAAACCCAAGATTGTTTGAATCCTTTGTGTGTTCCTTGGGATGCTGAAACTGTTGAATTTACGTAGCTTTTAGCAGACCTTATGGCTGCTTTCAGAGAAGCTTCCAGATATGCTTAGTTCTTCTGAATGTGTGAAAAATTAAGTTTGGATGGAGAATGAGCAGCTGCCTCTCTCTTACCTCCAGACTATCACCCAAAGGTATTTGTCTTAATTCAGAGAAACAGTCCTCTTTGTCAGGAATAAATGTAAATCAGTGCTTAATTCCTTCTGTGTGCTGTGGGAAGGTTTGGAGGTGCCTGGGAAGAATAGTGGTGAGTTCACTGGAGCATTAAGACAAGAGCTTGGGTCTCTATCACCTCCCTTGAATCATTCATGCAAGTTTTGATCACTGTGACAAACAAAGAGCCCAGAAAAACTCTATCTTAAAGAAATATTTTGAAATTATTTGTATAAGCTTCCCTGGTTTCACACTTTTATTTTTTTTTTTTTCTTTCACAATTACCTGGAATTCTGGCAGCAAGGAGAAATGAGAGTGTGGAAGAAGTGAGATGGGGTTGATATTATGTAAAATTACTGACATAAAAACTCTTTTAGATAAAGTGGTACTGTTTTGTAAAACAGCAGGATAGTAACAATGGAAACCACATCTTACACTAAGGAGAATTCAGCTGGAATTAGAAACAGCTCAGTGCTGGCTTGGTAGAGTATTTTTTGGAGAAACTTGCTTTGCTGTTACATTCCGAAGTTGAAACAATGTGTGTTAATTCCGAGAGTTCATAATAACTTCCATCTGTATGTAAGCACAAATTGTTTCAATACCTGTATTTTCTGTTTGTAAAATTGAATCCCTCACAAAGTTCACAGAGGAGCTTTTTGAGTTGGATAACATTAACTAAGGCCATAAATTTCCAGTTAAGATTTCAGCTATTTGACTCTCAGTGGCATAGAAATGTGGGGTTTTTTTCAAAGAGAAATTAGTGACTTATGTCTAATAATACCTATCAAAAAAATTCACTGTCATTGTCAAAGGTGAAGTACAATAGAGTTGCTAAAAATGGGAGCGAACTGTGCAGCTCTCCAAAGCATTAGACAGTGGGAGAGCATTCAGCAAGCACTAGCCCCATAAGCTCTGCAGCTCCTAAGTTAGGGATGTGTATGGAGTATCTGAGGAAGCTGAGGCTTTAGCAGGAGAAAGAAGTGAACTCTCGTGCTGGTATTCAAAGCGGAGTAATGGAGATTACACCATGAAAACCTCTTGTTATGGTGGATGAATATTAGGAAATCCCTGAAGCCTGGTGAGGTTTTTTGTGGGTGATAAGTGAACACGGATCAGGGTCAAAATGGCATCTCTCAGAGTTCTCTCTTTGTTCTGAACGTACAATGGGGGTGGCACCCAATTGTGCTGAAGCACAAACATGGACCTTGTGGAGCTCAGCTCTCACAAGTGCTTGAGCAGGGATCTTGCTGCTCCAGGTTTTTTCATCTCAGTTATTTATTTATTTTTTTTAACTTTGAAGTGGGGGATATTGAGAGTGCAGTGGCTTTGAGTTTTGAGTTGCAGGCCTGTAGAAAGAAAGCATCTTTATTGCTGCTTTACTGGCTGCTTTGCTGTCTCTTTCCTTTGTTCCCAGAGCCTTAATTGCTTTGGCCTGACTTCAGTGTTGGTTCTTCATTACATATGATGAGATGATCTTAATTTAGTGACCTTCCTCCTTGAGGTGAGTGAGTCCCTAGTGAGCACACACAGTGTTACTGTGGGAGAATAACTGGCCCAAAATTGTATACCCCGAAAGATGAGGGTGGTGAGGCCCTGGCACAGGTTGCCCAGAGAAGCTGTGGCTGCCCCATCTCTGGAGGTGTCTAAGGCCAGGTTGGATGGGGCTTGGAGCAGCCTGGTCTAGTGGGAGGTGTCCTTGCCCATGGCAGGGGTTTGGAATGAGATGAGCTTGAAGGTCCCTTCCAACCCAAACTGTGATTCTATATTATATGATTTCTGTCCTGTATTGGTCATTATGTCTAATGCATGCATATATGATGTGTAGCCATTGAAGAGAACATGTCCATCTTATTCATCAAAGTTCCAATTTCTTTAGATATTCAAGAGGTTGTCTCTCGCGTGATACTTGACAGGTATTATTACTTTTCCAGTTCCAAGATTGCTTGTAGAGGACATAATTTCAATAGAGCTGTAAAGCTGGTTTCTTTAGGTACCAGTAAGAAGGGAATTTACTGCAGCTTTTTTTTTGCACGGGGCAGTTAAGGTTTTTACACTCTAAGTATAAAATGATTTGCTATTTCTGTCAGCCACTGAAGGACATCAAATAAATTTGTCTCTTGTTCTTCTGGATTTCTTATTCTAAGTCTTAGCTTTACCACAGAAAAAGAGGGCAGCTGTATGACTATTGTGAGACTCCTTTTATTCTTTTGCTGTGACCTTGGTCACTATCTCCATCTGGCTTTATTGGACGTGGCCTCAGGAATGGTGATGTTCTGTCCTTGTCTAAATTACTGGCTCTTGAAAAGTAGACTTGCAAAACCAGGTGTCAAATAATTTGGACCATTTTACAACTCTTTGTTTTCCTACTGCCAACCCAATGAGTGAATGTGTCTAGTCTTACCTCAGTTCATAGAATCATACAACAGTTAGGGTTGGAAAGGAACTTGAAGACCATCTTGTTCATGGGCAGGGACACCTTCCCTAGACCAACACCTTCCCTACACCAACCCTAGACCAAGTTGCTCCAAGCCCTGTCCAGCCTGGCCTTGAACATTTCCAGGGATGGGGCAGCCCCAGCTTCTCTGGGCAACCTGTGCCAGGGCCTCATCACTTTCTGAGTAAAGAATTTCTTTCTAGTATCTAATCTAAATCTGCCATCTTTTAGTTTACATCAGTTCCTCTTTTCCTATCCCTGTCTGCTTGTGTAAAAAGTTTGTTGCTGGTGTTTGTTAGCGGGGTCTCTGCATATAGTGGCAGGCAGAGCATCACCTTCCAGGCATCACTTCCAGGTTTAGTGAAACCTGTGGAATTTGTTGCACTGCATGAGTTAAGGTTGTTTTTTTCTTCTGTTCAGCCTGAATGCCATGCTTGGGATCATTTTGCAGGGAAGGCTTCTTTTCTAAACATCATTTGTTTTGTCAGACTGCTATTGAGTTGTGTTAGACTGATATTCCTATTCACATTGGCATGATTTGCTCAGCCCTAACCAAAGAATAGTTGTGCTTTCATCTGACAGTCATTAGCAACACATGAATTTTGCTATTTGATATGAAAAAAAAAAAAAATCACTCTCTTGTCAGGTCCCCCAAGGCTCTTTTTCTCATCAATAGAGTACAGATCCAGGGAAGTAACTGGTGTCTAGCCCTCCTCTTGTGTATCCATGGCCACTGTGTCCATGTGGTGGCAGGTAGCATTTACATGCTTTGTGTAACCTGCTTGAGAAGCTGAGCAGCCAATGCTGCTTTCCTGGGAATGCTGCATTGTGGGTGAGTTGCTTGTCTAATGCACAAGGTAAGTAACATTCAGAGAAGTATAGAAGAAAAGCAAAATACTTGGTATATTTTAGGTGTAGTCAAAGTGCCGTCTTCCTCCATAGCTGCATGGAATTAAAGGTGAATGTTTATGTACTAGTGCCATATGTAAGAGACTGAACTGAAACTCAGCTGTTAAATGTGAAATGAGGCAAGAGGTTTGGTTTCTGGCTCTGTTAGACTATCAAACATGAGAGAAAATCAGCTCTATAATAGAAACTAATAAACTTTTCCATGGGAAGTTGAACAGCAGAAATGTTAGGCCTAGAAATTTGTTTTGGCAATAAACACTATGGAGCAGAAGTGTCTTCAAGAGTTCTGTGGGTAGTGGTGTATATGCAGTGGTTATGGCCCTTTGAGTGTAGGATACTGTGACTTGCACACTACATCTTTTATGAGGCCCCTAAACTAAGATCATAAAACATACAGTTCAGAAGGAATGCACTGTCTGAATCTGAGGCCAATTTAGCTACATAGGGAAAAGTGTTCTTGAAAGAGCACAGGTTGAAGCCAGAGTCTAGTCCTTGTCTTGTAAAGTGCCAAGCTTTCACTTAATGTTAAGAGGAAGAGACTGCACCTGAAAAACCACAAAGTACCTTCTCCAGCTGTGTAGAGCCAAAAGCTCTTAGGAGAGGTTTCATTCCTGAAAGTTTCCTAGGGTGACAGTGAGCTGATACTTAGCCAGATCATTTAGAACTGGGAAATTTATTTATGTTTTTTGCAAACTTGCTGGAAAGGCTTTCTTATTTTCCTTTCCTATCGCCCATGCCAAGATAAAATACGTTGAAATGAGACTGGATTAGTTGTAACTAAAGTCCCACTTTCATTCAGCTGAAAGCCTGCCTATACTTGTCCATAGGCAAAGGCCAATATTGACATGCTCTGGGAAGGAGCAGATCTTGGGTCTTCAACCCATACAGATCCTGGCACCTGCAGCCTAAGCCCAGGCGGTGCTGGAGGCTCCTGCAGCTATGGTGGGATGACCAGCATGGTTGGGTGACTGGAGGGATGGAGCACTTCTCATATAGGACAGGCTGGGAGAGCTTGGATTTTTCAGCCTGGAGAAGAGAAGGCTTTAGGAAGACCTCAGAACCCCTTCCAGTGCCTAAAGAGGCTCCGAGACAGCTGGAGAGGGACTTTGGACAAAGGCCTGGAGTGACAGGACAAGGGGGAATGGCTTCCCACTGCCAGAGGGCAGGGTTAGATGGGCTGTTGGGCAGAAATTCTTGGCTGTGAGAGTGTTGAGGCCCTGGCAGAGGTTGCCCAGAGAAGCTGTGGCTGCCCCATCCCTGGAAGTGTTCAAGGCCAGGCTGGACAGGGCTTGGAGCAATCTGGTCTAGTGAAAGGTATCTAGGCCCGTGGCAGGGGGGTTAGAACTGGATGAGCTTAAAAGTCCTTTCTAACCCAAACTGTTCTGGGATTCTGTGAATAGGAGAGGTGGCATCATCAGCTGTGCTTAGAGTCAGTCCTCCAAAATAATTTTGGGGGACCACCCTTGCAAGCATGTTCTGTGTGTTACATAACTTTTGTACTGTGTAGCTGTCATCATCTCTGTCCATTAGCTCTTCAGTCCGCAAAGTTTCCTTAAAAAAATGAGTATGCTTTTAAAATAGAACCAAAATTGAGTAATCAAAAGGCAAATGGGTTCCTGATATAGTTAATCTGACATAAACACGTCTGCCAACTTAAGTTCCTTTATAGTTATAGTTCTATGTTATAAAATTGAAAGAGATAGGGAAGTGGGAAGTTTCTTATCAAGTTCTGGCACAATGTATCAGTGTAGGAAAAAGCTGTAGTGTATAATTTTTAACAAGTAGAGTGTGTGCACTAGAGGCAAAGCTGGACATTCAAATATAAAGTGTTCACACCTGTGGAATTCCAGGACCTGCTTTGTAAGCCTGTCTCTTCCTTCAGAGCCTTTTCTCTTTCTGACATGTGGCCCATTTCTTAATGGATAGAAGAAATTATGGTAAAATGCATCTCATTTCTTGAAACTTCACTTGCTTTAATGCATAAAAATTCTTCTCATCTGTTATTTGCAAGCAAGTGACAAGCTGTGACTTGTGGGGTTTATATTTCTTTTTCTGAGCTTCTGTTATTTTCACTTCTCTCCCTGCATTCTTTATTTTTCTGTTGTACAGTTTAATATGTATGTTCTGTCCTCCTTGGGTCAGGATTTGTCTCATACTTCTGTGCATAAGATTTGGCACATCAGGGCACAAAACCTGTTTTGAAAGCTTTTGGTACATCAGCTACTTAATCATTCATAAGTGCTTTTCAGGCTTTTTATATACTGTGGTTGAAGTTTAGAGCAAGTTGTTCTCCAGCAAAAGGAATAAAAGTGTCTGATATGTATTGGTTCATTCACTTTTTGATCAGTCCAGAATGTTTGGAAATCCAGACCTTTGAAGTATTTTGTTTTTCAAGAGGCTGGAAACACTGAAGGGGTTATTGCATCTCTCTTTGCTGGGCTTGTGTGTAATTCTTGTAAATATTTGTGGAGTTAATATTGTGTAATTAGAAAAAAAAAACAAGCTCTGGTTCAATTTAGCATATATAAATTAATGTTTTCAGGAAGACCAGTGCTGAACCTGTCCTTGGTTTAATGCTCCCTGACCTCAGCTTTTTTAAGTTCAAAATATCTTCCATCATATGAGAAACTATTTTCCATATTGGTGTGTCTTAGTGCCAAGTGGAGTTCACTGAATGCTGGTGTTATCCTGATAGGAAGCAAGTTTTTCACAGGTTAAACTGTTGATTCTGTACTCCTCAAATGAGAGGGCTTCCCATTTGATTCACAATCTAATCTTTTCTTTAGAAGTCAGTCTCCTTTGTCCACTGACAGTAACGTAATAGATACCTGGAAAGCAGTTCAGCTGAAGTGCAAGATGTGGCTGGGAGCAGAGAATCTCCAAATTCTTCCGTTTAAGCTCTGTGTCATGGGTTGAATCACTTGCTCTTTGAGAAAAGGCTCTTGCTTCGAGAAAGCTTTGAGTAAAGCTTTCTTGAAGCAAGAGCCTTTTCGCCTGAGAGTGCAGGGTTCACAAACCTGGATGAGTGAACGGCCAGAAACTCAATTTCACCCATTTTAAAACAAGGGCTTTCCCAATACAACACGAAAGAGCAAATAGCTGAAAGATTTTGTGTTTACAACATCTAATGGAGCTCATTGCTTGCCCACTGAAATAATTCTGCAGGTTCCTTTCCTGCAACATCTTAAGGTACAAGGTAGAGCTGGACTGATGTCATATGGGCAGACTGCCTGGTTTTGGAGTGAAAGTAACGAATAAATGGAGGAGGAGTGTGTAGCACTATAACCCTAACCATGTATTTTCTCTGATTTCCATCCAGGACAAGGTGGGAGAGTTCTCTGTACATACCTGTGTATTCCCTGAGAATATTGCCCTTCTGGTATTCATAGGCTGATATTTGGTTTATATAGGTAAAAAGCAAACTTCAGGTATGCAGAATTGGGGCATAATTTTTGGGGACCTAAACACATACAGAAAATGTCACGTTTAAGATGGAGGCACAGAATGTTACTTATCTTTCCCCTTCTGACTTTTGCACATCTGACCTCTTGTTCTGTGCCTGATGTAATGATTTTTAATACAAAGGCTCAGGATGAATGAGGTCATAGGAAATAAGTGTGCCTATGTCCTATAATCCAGTAAACATCAATTTGCGATACTGAACCCTTTTAAGAAGCACTGACCTGAACCTGGAAAGGTTATGCTCTATAGTTTCATCTTATCAAGCTATAAATGCAAGAAGACTGCAGTAAACATGGCTTTAGTTATTTGAGTGCTTCACTGGGGAGCGAGGGAAACTTTTTGGAGGCTAGTAACTGCTCTATCTTCTAAATTGCCTTTTTTATTGTTCTTTTATGAAACAGTCGTGGCATATGAGGCGCACCTTTATGGGCATGGGGGCCCATATATATTAAACCCATAACTGCTAAGTTTTACAGGAATACTTTACTTACACGAGTAGCTGTTTCTCCCAGCCTTTGACAATGGTTTCCCATATCCTTACTGGGACACCAGACTGAAACCATGAAGGCTAATGTTTGAGACCTCTCTGGAGAGGTGTCGCAGAGGGTCTGATGCTGGCCAGCACCAGTACGCCACAACCTTCCTAGAGAGAGCATCCTGCAAAGAACAACTCTTCCAGGGGCCATGGCAAGCCTCCCTGGGCAGCGAGTGATTTCAGCAAATGTAGCGATTTCTCAGCTACAAGTGATTTCAGCTCTTGTGATTCAGCTCTTTGTGAAATCACCCGAGGCGAACTCGGGGACAGAGAGACAGGAGCTCTGTATGGCAGTTCCACAGAGGGAGCTTTTATTGTCCAGCAGTCCCTGTGAAGGACAGGCCAGGGACAGACACTCCCTAGATTTTGGGGCAGACTCAGGGCCTTTTTATGGGAAAGGCAGGGGGTGGGGTAGAAACCATTTAGCCAGCTGGGTACAAGGTATTACCATAAGGGAGCAAGGCATGCTGGGGGTGGTTCACTTGGTCACCGTAACCTGAAGTTGCTTATCTCTGGAGAGAGCCCTTTTGGCCTGAGGCCTCTTTCCTCCAAGGAAGTGCCAAGGGCTCGCAGCCCTCCACAGAGAGGTGCTGTGTTTACTCTCAAGGAGGGTTCATAAATATCAGTGAGAGAGTTCTTGAGGAAACTCAGCTTTTGGCTCATCTAAATGTTTAGTTCTACAGTGTGTTCCGCTTGTACTCAAACACATACTCCTACTTCCTTATTTTCTTGAGATCTATCTCCAATGAACACTCTTGCTGTGAAACCAAATTCCAGTATTAAATATTGCCGCACTTTTAAAAATTAGACGGAAACTGCTTCCTAAATGTTTGGTGGAATAGTACAAGTTGCTGTGCATTTAGAATTGAGGCTGCTGCTGTCTTTGAATAAAGATCAGACTTTGTGTTTTGGCGAATGCAAGAGGAAGAAGCAGCTTAATATAATTCTAGGACAAATCAAAGAAGGTAAAAGGGAATTAAGTCTGTTATCCGATGAGAATACAGTTTCCCTAATCACTGCTGAATCACTCCTGTATGTAGATTTCATGTATGAATTTCCCCTGCCTTTCATATGGAAGTGAATTAAAACTCCAGGCTGAGAGGAGAGGAAAGCAGACAGGTTGTTCTTGGGGCAGGAAGAACCAGTGGTGAGAAAAAGTTTCCATGTCAATTTGATGCAGTTTGTGAGAACTGAATCAGCCAGAGCTCTCTGAGGATGTTTTGCTCTAATGTAGAGATCAGCGTTTCTGAACTGTACTAGTGACTGTCTTGGTTCAGGACTGCGTAGTGTCTCCAGTGTTAATTATCACTGTTACAGGTCAAAGTGAGAGAGTGAGGGGCCCTCAACATCAGAAGGATGTGGACCTGTTGGAGCAAGTCCAGTGGAGGCCATGGAGATGCTCTGAGGGCTGGGGCCTCTCTTCTCTGGAGACAGCCTAGGAGAGCTGGGGGTGTTCAGCCTGGAGAAGGAAAGGCTCAAGGGGACCTTAAAGCCCCTTCCAGTGCCTAAAGGGGCTCCAAGAGAGCTGGAGAGGGACTGGAATGACAGGACAAGGGGGAATGGCTTCCCACTGCCAGAGGGCAGGGTTAGATGGGATATTAGGCAGAAATTCTTAGCTGTGAGGGTGGTGAGGCCTTGGCACAGGTTGCCCAGAGAAGCTGTGGTTGCCTCATCCCTGGAAGTGTTCAAGGCCAAGTAGGACAGGTCTTGGAACAATCTGGTCTAGTGGAAAGTGTCCTGCCCGTGGCAGGGGGTTGGAACAAGATGATCTTTAAGGTCCTTCTCAACCCAAAGCATTGTAGGATTTTGTGATAACAGGAAATTATCTTATTGATGTCAGCCTCTCCCTTGTAAATGTGGGACAAATCAGGTTAGTTCAGACTAAGGATGCTTTAAAACTAACTGACTGTAAGTACCCTTTGAAGGTACAGCATAAAACACGGTTGTTATCTCCTGTTACTGCTTTGATTGCTGTTTACTACTGCTAAATCAAAATTGTGGTGAGCGTCCTTTAAGATGGTTTTAGTGAAGGCTTTAGGCACACTGGGTCAGCTTGAGGAACTTGAAAGCATATGCTCAATGGATTAGTGAAGGACATGAGTCTTCAAGGATGTGGATGCAACTTGCCTTCTTGTTAGTTTAATGCTCTTGAATGAGTTGCAAAATAAACATCTGCTTTTCAGGTGTAACTTCTGGGAGAGGGAGGCAGGCATATGAAAATAAGTCATAATTTCTGTTGAAATAGCTCTTGTATTTGAGCACTTCCTCTTGCTTGGATGAGGGCTGTTACTACTGTGGCAGTCCTCTATTTTCTCCTTCTGAAAGCAAAATTGAGGACTTTAAGACTTGTTATAATCACAGTGGTTATTTTTCTTTTTTTAGTTCCTACTTCCCCAAGAAGCTTAAAAACAGTTTTAAAACCCCTTTGGTTATGTTTACTTCCAAACTGTAATTGATGCTTACTGACAGCCTTTTTAAGTATGAATAATGGAAATGATTTTTAGATGCTTAGTTTGGAGGTACATTACCTGAAGAGCTATTTACATATTACGCTGATGTTGTAGGTTAAGGGTTTTTCAGTAAACCCACATAGGTGTTCAGAGGTAGAGCAACTATCCAGATTCAGTAAAACAAAGGCAAGCAACACATGAAGAGTTCAATAATCTAAAATTTTATAATTGCCCCCAAAAGGTATAAACACACACAACTGTTTATATAGCAGCAGGCATTATTTCACTGATTCCCCATGGTTGTTTATATAGCAACAGGCATTATAACAACACTTCCTGTTTTCATTATTGCAGTGCTTAGTCATCTGAATCCCTGCCAGTGCTCCTTCATACTCTGAAAAGTCATCCAGGATCTTGTAAAACAATTAACTATGTGATTTTATTAAAACTTTTTAAAACTTTATATTTCTGTCCCAGTGTTTGACATTCTCTGAAAACCTTATGCAAATGCTTGGCTTGTGACCAGCTCTGCAAATTTAAATTTGCTTCTGCTTTTGCTTCAATTATTCTCTGTAGGTTTTCACATTTGTGGAGCAGATGTTCTTTCAAAATTCTTGATGCTATCAAGAGAAACTCCTCATATAGCTGAAAATAATTCAAAATTGCTTTTGGCTGCCTTAATATTTCAAGATCTTTTCACAGTGTAATAGTGGGTTGGGTCCACCTATTCTGTAGGTACAGGTGCTGCTACAACATCAGGAACCAGTTGCCTGCAGTGGGGACTAAGGGAAGTCCAAAATACAGCAGATGTTGGCATAAACTTGAATATTATGCACAATATGTACTAGAGTGGCTGTTATTTTGAACTTTAATAACATATTCTGGCTGTTACACTGCTTTCACATGGCTTAGAACATGAATATGGCTGGGGAAACAATATGAGAAATGATGAACAGATGAGTTTAGAGTTGGAGTCATTCTGCACTTTCCCCCCAAAAAAGATATTTGAGTCCAGGTACTCTGTGGTTTCTGGCTGGAAGTAAATGTTTGTGCTTGTATACTATTAGTCATTAAATACTGCTGCAGGAATTAGGATAGGAAATGGATGGTTGTTCTTTGCACATAAATGCAGGATATCATTATTTTTCTTAAGAGCAGCCCCAGAGTGGCAGACCCCTTAATTTTGATCTCAGGTGAAATCTGCAATTACCCAGAAATAGAAAGATAATTAAATGGTTTCTTTTTAAGCCAACTTAATTGAAAAACTTTAGTAGTCCTGTTACTTCCTATGGACTCTATAGGAAAGTAACTGAACCTTTTCAGGTTTGTATTTTATTTAGTTAACAAATGAGGTATCTCTACTGGTAGATTTGATGAACGAACATTTTGCTGTGGAATTGTTACCTTTAGGAAGGCAGTAAGCTTTTCTGTTGTCTAACATGACTTTAGGTCATGATTTTTAAGTCTAACAGTCCTGTTGATGAAATAAATCCTTGGAAGCTGCTTGGTTGGCAGTAGAGCAGAGATGCTCAGATTGGAGCTGGTTTACTGCTGGGGACAGACGCCTTCCAGTGTAAGTTCAGGCCATTGCAGAGAAGGAAATACAGATAGAAGCTGGAGCAGCTGAATATTATTTTTTCTCATCCTAAAGAGTGTAAACTAATTATGCCCATTTTGTTGCAATTTAACTTCAATTTGTTGTGTTTCACCTACAGCTAATACTGTGGTTTTGTTAGTATTAGTCTTTCATGGAAACTCAGTCTTTAAACACTTTCTTAGAAAGCTAATACAAGTTTTTTAAGAATAAATCTACCTTTCACTCTGAGAACCACTGTTTTAAATTCAGCTTATTTTAACATTTATGGGTTTTTGTGATGTTGAAATATATATTTATAATAGAAAATACCCACTGGTATGATTAGCTGGTCTTCTGTAGAGAAGTTGGCCTTAAAATAAATGTATTATCCTATTTCTTCAGATTTTTCCATACAGGTAATTCCTTAAGTTCTTCTGCCTTGAACTGTTCATAAAATATGATGCATCTTGTCTCCTGTATCTTGTTTCTGCGGAGTAAGTGTTGCTAGTAACTAATATGAGAGCAGCACTTGGGAAAACAAAGCTGTGTATAGGAGCTAAATATTGGTATGTAAATCAGATTTAATATTTTATTACTGGAGCATCATTAATGATTTACTCAAAGTCCTGTGGAGAATACATGGTCTATGTGAACACAAATCTTGGACACATCTTCGCTCCAATTAAAACAGGCATGTTTTCTTTGGATGGCTGGGTCTGTAATATCCTGAAGAAACAATCTAATCTTTAAAATCTTAAATAAAAACGCTGCTTTTGCAAATTATTGCATTAGAAACTTAGTGTGGAGATGGGTGACTTTTAATAGCAGCAATTGAAATTTGAACTGTTTCTTAGGAGAGTCAAGACAGCACACGGTTAGCTCTGTCTGCTCTTGTTTTCCTGCCCTCTTAATTCTTATGAGCAAAGCAGCTTCTCCCTACATTTTTCTCTTTTTAAAATTGATTTTGATGTTAAAGGGTATTCATGTGAATCCTACTGTAACAGGTCACAGGGGATCATAGAATGGTTTGGACTGGAACAGGCCTTAAAGATCATCCAGTTCCAGCCCCGCTGCCGTGGGCAGGGACACCTTCCTCTAGACCTGGTTGCTCCAAGCTCCATCCAACCTGGCCTTGAACACTTCCCCAGCTTCTGTGGGCAGCCTGTGCCAGGGGCCTCACCACACTCACAGCCAAGAATTTCTTCCCAATATCCCATCTAACCCTGTTCTCTGTTAGTTTGAAGCCATTCCCCCTTGTCCTGTCACTCCAGGCCCTTGTCCAAAGTCCCTCTCCAGCTCTTGGAGCTCCTTTAGGCACTGACAGGGGCTCTGGGGTCTCCCTAAAGCCTTCTCTTCTCCAGGCTGAACACCCCCAGCTCTCCCAGCCTGTCTCCATAGCAGAGGGGCTCCAGCAGCCCTTGGTGCATCTCCATGGTATCCTCTGGACTCAGTCCTTATGACTGTTGTTTAGTGCCTTACTATTTATTGGATGAGGTGGAGTAACTAGCCCTGCATATGTGGTGTTGGATGTTAAAAAAATTAAACTTAAGGGAAGGTGTATGAGAAATGCTTTATGGTTTGGGGGAAAAAAATCAATTCTTACTAGTATTTTTTTTTAATTGTCAGAGGGTAAGGAGAGGGGGAAGAGGAGTTCTGATCCTTTAGGTAAAAAAAGTTGGTTTTTCGCTCCTTCCACTTCCATGTTCCCATTTGCTTGGTGTTGTACCTGTAGTGGCCTGCATCACGCAGCAAAGCAGAGATTTCTTTATTAGGATATGGGAGACTACTACAGAATTACGTGAAGCAGGAGTTAACCTTTGCTGCATTAATGGAGAGGTAATTTTGGATCCAGACTAAAACCCAATTTATTAGCTGATTTTTGTATGGTTTTTTTCTGCCCGTAGAAGGCAGTTAAGTTTTTCAGCAGTTTCTGGGTTTGTAAATACATCATCGTCAGATTGTATTGACGCAGACACAAGGCAGTATTGCTTTGCTTTTAATCTGTCACAAAGCCAAAATAGTATGCAGTTTTTTTCTAGAAGTTTCATGAAACTTGCATGCTAACTTTACTTAATATGCATCTCTACTGACACGTTTCATGCCTTAAATTGGATCTCCCCTGATGAAGAAGATTTTAAAGCCTTTTGCCAGGTGGCACGGAGACAAACGGGACCTTCAGCCTTCCTTGCTTGCAGATAGTTGTTTATTAAGTCTTATTAGAGATATGTAGCCACTAGTGTGACTTAGACATAGCACAGAGCAAAGAATGCCAGAAAGGCCACTTAATATAGATTACACAGTCTTTTTAAAGCCAAATTACCCAATTAAAACTTAAAGCGAAAGATACTTTCTTTTTTCCACCAGTGTTCAATAAATCACCCTGTCACATAGACAGGAACTGTGGAATTCTTTATCCAATCATCCCAAACTACTTTTACTGCAGGATATGGAGGAGTGGAAGAAGAAGGAAGAACGTCTAAGAAACAACAACTATCCTCCATTTTGAAGTTTTTTGCTTTTATCTATTTACTATATTAACAAACCTAAAACTCTAGATTTTTCACCCTGTGACAATCTTACATAATATCCCATCACCTAGTTCACACCAGTGTAGACTCTCATTCTTCCCTGAGAGTATATAGTTTCCTCCATGGACGAAGGTCAGAAATGCTGTTGTCCGGGGGAGTTGTATGCTTAAAAACAGGCAGAGAGATAGTCTCTGCATTCTGGACTCCAACACTCTACTATTGGAAATATGAAAATGTTTTTTAGTAGAAGCAGTTGTTTTGCTCATGTTTGGATACTGGGCTCGCCTATGCATTCCTCTGATCTTAGCTGTTGGAAACAGAGAGATCCCTTAATCCACCTTATTTTTGTACTCTGAAACCTTAAAACCTATGGATGAGTATAAAAAGGGGTATTCCATGAATTTTTGATTGTTGGAGGAGGAACAAATGTAAAGTTTTTGAGTTTGGTGGGTTTTTTCTTCTTCATTTCTTTTGCTCCAGGCTAGTTCTCCAGTTAATCAAATCCACTATAATCCCATCAGGAGAATGTGGTGATGGTTTTGTAATTTATATTGTATGGTTGTCTTAATCCAGGTTCTGTCATTGTAGCAGAAAATATGAACTCAAGCCCACCATATGATTTGGCTTTGTCCATATGGAAATAATAAACTGTAATAAATGGCTGCGGTACAATGTACAATGTAGTACTGAGGGTGATTTTCTTCCAAAGTAATTTTTCTTTCTGAAACTCAGACAAGCATAAAAATCATTCCCAATTTCAAGTCTTTTTCTGTGAAAAACTGATTGTTTGGGAGAAGTCAGAAATTTTTGAAACTTAAGACACTTTCCTGCATCTTACTGTCAGGAATTATGGAAACAGGTGTGTAATTCTAAACAAAAGAAATTTAACTTTGAGTGGGACTGTTCTGTGTTTCAGCAAATAGCTCTATCGGCATTGAATTTGTGCAGTTACTGTATGTGCCTGTATTGGAGTCCAGCAGAGACTTCCAGAGGGTGTTTACATATGCTGAGAACTGCTTATTAAGTTGGTAGTGCATAATTTCAGTAGTGTTAGAGATACTGGAATGTAGAGTGTTGGGTTTTTTTCATATTTTAACTTCACATGAGATAAATTTCTCTGCAAAGTTTCCCTGAAATTTTGAGATTCAAACGTGAAAGACAGACTTTTTCCCTTCTATGTGCTGTTTTCTTCAGAGGTATTTTTAATTTGGTGACTTGTTAAACAAAGAGTTTATAATTCCCAGCAGTGACAGTTATGTCATGTGGCTGTCATTTGATAATTTGAGGGTATGAACAACTTATAGGAGTCAATGTTTGGGTTAAAGTATGCCAGTGTTTAAAGCCTTTCCCTTCGCTAGGTGACATCTGATTTGAGTGCTGGATTTAATTATGATGCTAATAACAGGAGTTTAAATGTTGATAAAAACTGTATAAGGAGCACAGATATTGATCAGTTGTGTGACAATATGTATTTTTACTTGTTGATATTACTATAAGAATTCCATTACTGATTCCAGCATACTCTGATACACTCAGACTGACAAGTACACACAAATAAATATTTGGAATTCATTAATATAGAACATTGTGTTGGAATTTGGTCTCTTCCCATAATGGCTGTGTTTTTATTAAGCTGTGAGCCTGCTCTCTTGTTGCAGGTAGAAAATACGAAAATTGTAAAGAGGTTTAAGAGTCAGGTTGACTGATTACTTTGTCCTTGTTCTTGGGTGGGTTTCCTAATACAAGTAGTAAAATGGAACATTTTCTTAAGGGGAATAAATATCTTGGAACTGCTGGATAATCATCCTAAACTTTTGAAAAACCTAGTAAATTAACTGACCATGATGTTATGTTCTTTGGGATTTGGAAAGCTGTGCTAATTTTAGGGGTTTTTTTCTGTTCCTGTAGCTTAGATATCAGCACGGGCTGAGTACTCCAGATCTAAGGCAAACTCTTCCTAACCTGAAAAACTTCATGGAGCTTGGGCTAATGGTTAGATGGTAAGTATTTATTTTTTGTAATTTAAAAGAAAGAGGTGGATGCTACAAAAAAATTGAAGGTAAGGATTTGTCACAAACAAGCATCTCCTCTTCACAAGCTGAGCATGCTTGGTGAGATTGTGACCATCCCAAAATACAGACCATGTAACTGTCCTCAACATTCTACAGTTTTCTTATGCTCTTAAGTTCTTCCATATGATGGGCCCACAACCCTTCTCAGAGGTTGATGTAGCAGGGGAATCCTGTTTGAAAAAAAAATGTTCTTCACTAGAGGGAGATGAATTAATTGTTGTCTTAAGACTGTATTTAATGTTTGGGAGCAGGTGCTTTAGCAGAACAGGTCATAGCCCGGGCAGTCCCTGACTGTGTAATTCAAGTGAGCTGCATGGGAATCTGAATGATAATCAACACAACCTCTCTGTAGTATAATTGCTGCTAATAAAAATAGCTGTTGCATCTTGAGCATTGTTGCTAAATGAGAAGCTACATTAACAAATAACTGAAGGTTATAGTATCTTCCAGGGCAATCCCATGTGCTTCTGCTCTGATTCACTCTGGAGGATTCAGACTCATCTTCCACTGTCTGCAGAATCAAATCGGACAGGTTTCTATGTTCTAAGGCTAAAGGTAGTTTAGGTTTATCTTGCAGCAGTTGTTTGAGCAGGAGGCTTAACCAGTTCTCCTTAAACTGAGGTGAACTTTACTAAATGTGGAAGCACAGTGTACTACCCAGTGTATTTCAACAGGTGATAGATGGTTTGTATTCACAAATCGTGATGGTTTTAATTCATGCTCTTTGAACTGTGTGCACTTATGCAGTCTCTTGCTTTAAGCAATTATTTCGTCCTGCATTCTCATCTTATCATAGAATGGTTTTGGTTTTTTGCCCTCT
The DNA here is from genome assembly GCA_013399195.1 of Dicrurus megarhynchus. NCBI lineage: Eukaryota > Metazoa > Chordata > Aves > Passeriformes > Dicruridae > Dicrurus > Dicrurus megarhynchus. The sequence continues at coordinate 77,609 of VXAD01003967.1, forward strand.
TAACTCTCATGAGCAAACCAGTTTCTTCTCCCTACAGTTTTCTCTTTTTAAAATTGATTTTGATATTAAAAGGTACTTGTGTGAATCCTACTATAACAGGTGACAGGGAATCATAGAACGGTTTGGGCTGGAAAACACCTTAAAGATCATCCAGTTCCCACTCCCTGCCATGGGCAGGGACACCTCCCACTAGATCAGGTTGCTCCAAGCTCATCCAACCCACCCTTGAACACATCCAGGGATTGGGCAGCCACAGCTTCTCTGGGCAGCCTGTGCCAGGGCCTCATCACCCCCACAGGGAAGAATTTCTTCCCAATATTCCATCTAACCCTGCCCTCTGGCAGTGGGAAGCCATTCCCTCTTGTCCTGTCTTTCCAGGCCCTTGTCCAAAGTCCCTCTCCAGCTCACTTGGAGCCTCTCTAGGCACTGGCAAGGGCTTTAAGGTGTCCCTGGAGCCTTCTGTTCTCCAGCCTGTTCTACAGGCTGAATACCCCCACCTCCAGGTTGCTGGTCGGAGTCTTGGCTAAGGAAAACAAATATAAGAGTAGAAGAAGCTTCCTCTTTGAGCAATACTATAAAAAGTGTTGCTTGATGGAAATTCAGCTCAGCCAACACAGGAAGTAAATAGGTCCTGAGAAAAGGAAGCCCAGCCCCTTGTGCAGTGTTATTCTGTAAGTAATTTCAGGTACAGCTGAAGAGATTCTCCCTGCTTTTCTTTTTTCCTCTAGCAAGATGCATAAAGAAAAGCTTTCTTCATTGGGAAAATATTGCTGTGAGTTTTCGCGTGATATCCATCACAGTAGTGTAAAAATCCTCAGATGATGTGCGATCCCCTCAGCAAATCTGAAAATGAAAGGCCAGACTGTGACTTCTGTAGCACTTCTCTCTGCTCATCGGTAGTGGAAGGGGTGCAGGTCATGGTCCTACAGTCTTGAATAAGCAGAAGTGGGTTGACACTGAAACATGTGAAATGGGAATAATTTTCACAGTGTGGAAATTACCTGTTCTTCCCTTGTGGCATGTGCTGCCTCTGAAGAACTGATCTGGAAACTTTAGTTATGCCTTGAAGGTTTTGCCACCATACAATCCTGTTGTTGTTTTCTATAGATGATGCACAATCATTGACAAAACAAAGCACTTTTTTTTGGCTGGATTATATTTCCATGCAGGAATATTAAGCATTGTTCTTCAGGAATATCACATTCCCTTCTTCCGCCCATGGATGTCAATGCCTCATTTCCTTCTCACCTCCAGAACTTGTATGCATAGTTGTTAATTTTTAACTTTTTTTTTTTAACAGATGATTCCAAACAATGCTTCTTAGTGCTTCCTAATAATACAAATGGAAATGAGGCTTTACAGGGAGTCTAGCTTGAGGGGAAAACTGGCTAGACTTACATAATTGGGCAGAATACAGATGTGCACTGTCCTGTGATAATACCTGATTACGTACATTGAAACAAGCAGAAAAACCACTAGCTGTTAAAATGAAGACTTGAAGGAATTTTTTGTTTTCAGGTTAGTGTGAGTCATCTGATACCCTCTGACACAAACTGTAGTCAGTAAAATATTTCCAGGTTATTCTTTGTTTGCAGGATAAGAGGAAGGTGACAAGAGGTTTCCTTATCCACATATTCACTTGCACTGCCTGGTTTGTTTGGTCCTGTTGTTGGTCTGTTGCTGGTCTTCATTTTCCTTTCTGAGTACTGTAGCTGGGTTTTTCTGAATTTCACCACCATAATCTTTACCATTTTAGATTAAAAACAATCCCAAAAAATCCTCCATGGCTTTTGTAGAAGAGCTTACCTATTTCATACATCTATCAGAGCAAATTTGGCTTTAAAATCTCTGCTTCAGTCTTCTATGAGTTCCCCTGTTTTGCCTGGAGCTCTCGGCTAGCCTTTGGCCCTTTGGAAGGTCTGCAGAGTCCTGTGTCTGTGCATCAAGGTTTAGTGGCTGGTTCCCTCTTCCTGGTGAGATTTGTGTTGTTTTGGTTTTGTTTTTATTAATCATTTCATTTAGACTGAAATGATTAATAAATGTTTTCACATCCCAACTTGTGTGATTTATTGCAGCAAGCTTGCAGGTCTACAAGTTTCACTTCCTGGTACCAATATCCTCCTGTATTTACTTTCCTTCCCCCCTACCCCTACTGCAAAATATTATTTGTGCTGTATGCGGACAAAATCAAGACAGATCTGTTGGTTCCCTCACACACTGTTAGAGGCTACAGAGCTGCAAAAACTGACTTTCCTGATAATAAATCTGGATGTTGACTCTTAAGGTGAAAGATGATGAGCCAAAGTTGTTGATTTAAACTGTCTCCGTTGTGGTCCCCCGAATCTTTTCTGTTTCCTTTTGGGAATAAGTCTCTCTGTTTCCAGTTTTCTGTTCTGTTTCCTGGAGTTTCACTGGCTTCCAGAAAAGTAGCTCTGTTATTTAGGTTGGCTTTTGTGGATGCAGAAGGCCCTATGCAGATTTTCTCTTAAATTCTTCTTCTTGTGAGCAGGCAGTTTATTCCAGCATTTGAGACTGAATCATAGAAAGGTTTGGATTGCAAGGGACCTTAAAGGTTATGTTGTTCCACTCCCCTGCCATGGGCAGGGACACCTTCCACTAGACCAGCTTGCTCCAAGCCCTGTCCAACCTGGCCTAGAACACTTCCAGGGATAGGGCAGCCACAGCTTCTCTGGGCAACCTGTGCCAGGGTCTCCCCACCCTCACAGGGAAGAACTTCTTCCTAATATCTAATCTAAATTTCCCCTCTTTTGGTTTAAAACCATTCCCCCTTGTCCTGTCCCTCTCTGCCTGTTTAAAAAGTTGCTCTCCCCATTTCTCATAAGTCCCCTTCAAATCCCCACTTTCGTGTAGCCTGTAGATTTTTAATATAGTTTTATTTCTTTTTGCATGTTCAGATTTACCTTTCACAAGTTTAGGCTCTTTAGATCATGGTTGCATTAAATCAAGAGACTGACTCTTTTTTCTCTCCTATTCTTCAGTTTATTTTGTTTTCGCTCTGTAACTTACAAGGGATAGTATTTGTGATTAACAGAAAGTAAAGAACATGCTGCAAACCCAAGCAGTCCAGCAAGGAGATGTTTCCCTAGTGAACAGACAGTAGACTTATCTAATGCTGGGAAATACAAGATACTCTTTTGGAAGGGCTTGTCTTAGGCAGAGAGATGCCCTTTTGAGCTGCATTTAAAGGCTTTCCTGAAAAATACTTGGGTGCCAAGGCTTAAATTTGTGTTTTGAGGGTATGTCTTGATTTATATACTGCTAGAATCAAGAGGGGCCCAAAACTATTTAGTTATGGAAACTCTGGTGGCTTAATTAATGAAGATTTCATTTTTTAAAAATGTGTTGCAGAATTTCTTAGCTGCCAAAAGATGCAATTTCATCTTAACTTCATATTGGCAGCCTTCCTGTTGCTATTGTACATTATTTAACCAGTAATCTCTAAGAAGGTGAGAAACTATTATTGCTTTTTAGCACAGTTGACATGATATTGGCTCTGAGCTGCTCATGGAGCTTCAAGCATTTCAGATGGCTATAAACCAACTAAAACACCTTCATTTAGTGTTCTTACTGCCATGAGGTCATAGTTTGCAACAAAAAAAGATCAAATGGTGTTTAAGTTTTTGCGGGTTTTTTAAGCATTCTCATAGCAAAAGGCTGTAGCTGTGGATTTTGGCTTTTAGCCAGGCAATCAAAGTGTAGTATTTTGTCCAGCTGTGTTCCAGTAATGTTCCTCAGAGGAAATATTTTGTGGGGAGGAAAAGATACATATTTGAGCCTGTGAATTGTATTTTGTCCCTCATATTGCTTTACAGTTTCTCTGAGACACTTGCAGACAGATTAAATAATCACAGGTGAATCTGACCGAAGAAACTTTTTATCAAAACTGCAACCAGAATGTGTTCACTAAGAAAATAATTTCAGAAATGTTTGTGTCTTACTTCAGTCACTTTATCTCGCCAGTTTACAGTGGGGAGTCTGTCTTCTGCCTTAGGACTAAGAGTGCTCAAACTGACTATTTATTAACTAGTGAAAATTAATATTTTGGGAGAAAATAGCTACTTTGTCATTTTGCTGCCAGAAAAACTTGGAACTAAAGTCAGACTGTTAGAATTGGCTTTTGAGATTTGGATGTAATTGAAATATTGATATTGGTGATGATGTAATTCTCTTATCTATAATGTTCAATAAACTTGAGGCTTCTCTTTTTTTTTTTTTAATTTAAAAATCCTGCTTTCTGACAGGAACTGTTCATACCCATATGCGTGACCAGTTCTAGTGTCATCCAACCTGATAACTAAAAGTCATTAGGACCTGATGACAGTTAATCAGATCAGTTTTTATACTCCACAAGTCACAGGCCATTCTTTTTGGACAGGCATCCACGCCTGTTTCCTGTCTCAGGAGACCAACCAAGGGATTGTTGCTGGAAGCTGAATCAGCCCAACCCAAGTAATTCAGCTCAAGGCTGTGCTGTAGAGTAAAGGCCTGTGCTCCTGCAAGCCAAATCCTTCTCACTGGGGACAATACCTGACAGTCTCTAAAGTTTCTGAGTAACTGGATGATAGTTTCCTTACATTACTTTCTTTTTTATATACTTTTATATATTTTTTATTAATTTCATGAGCTGTGAAGCTCAAAGGATGAGGGGCAATGTCTTTAAACTGACAGCAGGTGGGTTTAGATTAGAAATTGGGAAGCAATACTTCCCTGTGAGGGTGGTGAGGCACTGGAACAGGTTGCCCAGAGAAGCTGTGGCTGCCCTGTCCCTGGAAGTGTTCAAGGCCAGGTTGGATGGGGCTTTGGAGCAGCCTGGTCTAGTGGAAGGTGTCCCTGCCCATGGGAGGGGGATTGGAACTAGATGGTTTTGAAAGTTGCTTTCAGCGCAGACCCTTATGGGATTCTCTTCTGGGATTCTTTCTCTGGCCTTTGCCTTGATGTGAATGCTGTGAATTCTTGTAACAGTACAGCCTCAAGGAAAACACAAACGGAATAGACACCCTCCATCAGCTCCTTGTTTTCATAGGGATTAATAGCAACCTTGTATTTCTGAGCTCTGTGCCTCTCTCTAAACATTACTTTTGAACTAAAACCTCAATATGACTTCCATTCTCACCTGGAGGGAGGTGATGGCAACAGGAAAATATATAACAGTTTAACCCACTATACCCAGAGCCATTATGGGTTTGTTTTACTTGCCTGCAAGACTATGACCATTGCTCTAATTAAAAGTCTATGGAGAGCTATTTATCTATTCGTGTTTGCCTTGTAGACACTTGTCACTCAGCCTGAGCTTGTTGCCTAGGTTGCCCCCTGTGATCAAGAAGAGGTATCCAGGGAAGATGATTTTCCCACTGATCATAACTGGCTCTCAATAGGGGGATTACCACCCTTCTCTCATTTTCCTTCTCCAGTGACTGTGGAAGGAGCCTAGGCAATTAACTCTTAAATGGCTGATCTCCAAAGTCCTTCATACATATTTACTTCTATCTAGATGGCTTAGGTAATATTTGATAAGCAGATATACCATACTATTGATTTCATTCCTCCGTTCTCACATAACAACAGGCTGTTACCCCTGTATTTATTCCTGACCAAAGCTTAACCCATCCTATTCATATTTATTGGTAACAATGGACAGTTTCTGAACTCTGCCCCCCTATTTCACCAGCAGCTTAAAACCTGGTTTTAAAGTCTTAAGGTCCATTTCACTGCATGTCATTCACAGAACCTGGCTGCAAGTGCTTTTTATTCTAATACATTAGTTTGAATACTTGCACAATAAATGGGGATAATTCCTGCTTTACTGCCCTATGGAGCAGCCCTATTGTACTCTGCTAACTGAGAAGTTATTTTGTAGATGAGAGAGATGAACAACTTACTGCTGCTACGTTTAGATTACTTGGAAAGATCATTCTGCCAGTTCAATTTAGTAAGGAAGGGAAAATTTTTTTGGCTTCTGGACTAAAGAGGTATTGTTCTGGCATACCTAACATGTTAGCTTGTGTAGCCTTGTCATAACAACCTCTTAAATAACTCTCCTGGTCCTGCAAACTAATTAATTTCTCACCCATTTTCCTGTAAGGTCTAGTTTTACAAAGGAATTTAGGAATGTTTCTTTTGAGAAGGAATTCAAACTTACACGCCCACTGCAACAATTTTTAAAGCTGTTTTTCTTGTGCTAATTAGACACCTCAGTTTTCATGTGGGTTTACTCGGACACTTAAATTTCTTCTGCTTCATAGAAGAGTTGCTGCTGTGCCTAAATTGAGCTGATCAACACTTGCTGAAGAATCACAGAATATCCTGAGTTGAAGGGACACACAGGGATCATCAAGTCCAACTCCTGGCCCTCACAGGACACTCCCAACAATTCCACCCTGTGCCTGAGAGCGTTGTCCAAACACTCCTTGAGCTCTGGCAGCCTTGGGGCTGTGACCACTGCCCTTGGGAGCCTGGTCAGTACCTGACTACGCTCTGGGGGAAGAACCTTTTCCTGATAAACAACCTGCATCTCCCCTGACACAGCTCCAGCCATTCCCTCGGGTCCTGTTCCTGATCATAGAGAGCGTCTGCTATGCTGGCCCTTGGGTGGAAGCTGCACACCGTGGGGAGATCCTCAGCCTCCTCCAGGCTGAACAAGCCAAGTGACCTCAGCCATTCTGCAGGTAACTTGGGGTTTGGCAATTAGGCAGTCCTATGCCATACTGAAGTCTCTGTCCTTTGGAGAGTCCAATCTAAGATAAATTAATGTGCGCAAGTTTGAGACACAGCACAACAGGTAAGAGGTATTACTCGCTCAAGACGGCAAAGAGACTGCCTTGGGTTTGATCTCTCCTAGAATTACCTGGGTTTTGCAAAACAGTGTGCGTCTGCAACTTCAGGAGCTGGGATTAAACCTAGGCCTGCTTTCTGCTCTTCTTTCCCTCCATGTCCTCCTCATCTGAGGTAGCACTTATTCTTGTGAGGTCTTGCATCTTGTGCTGCGAAGTGATGTATTCAACAGGAGAGTCTATTCCAAACCCATCTATAGGCTGCTGTTCAGGCCACTGTGTTTGTAACTTGTCTTGGCCCAATTCTGACTGCTTGTATTCCAGGCAAGAGTTTTTATCACTCAAATATTGTGTAAAGAGTAGATAGTCTTGTCACTATTTTGACAAACACACATATGTACTTAAATCCACAAGGTACAGCTTGAAATCCTTCCTGAATTAGATTTTAGTCTCTTAAATACCTATTTTAACTTGTGGATGATTGAATAAAATCCAGAGAAGTGGTGCAATTTCCTATAAACCTTCTAGTCATTCTGCCTGGAAGGGAAGATGGGAAGCCCTCACTGCTATACAGGGTGTTACAGATCTGATGCTTTGACATCAAATTCTTCTTTTACTTTGCAAGGGATACAAGTGTCCTGTACCATAACTTCTGTAGCTGCCATAGAAACTGTTCCTGCTGTTGCTGTGAAAGTCTCTTGGTGAACCGGAACACAAACTGTTGGCAGAACAACTAACATGATACATCTCTGCATCTGGAATCCATTGCACATGAGGAAAAAAAAGTGATCCTTCCAGTAAATCTTGTATTATACCTAGTCTTGGGGGTTTTTGTTGATTTGGTTGATTGGTTGGTTTGGTTGGTGGGTGTTCTTTAATTTTTTAAAAATTTTTTTAAATTATTATTTCAAATGTGGGGATTGTTTCTCTGGATTGCAGCCCCCCTTGGTTCCAATTCAGCAGGAATAGGTTTCCATTTCCTGACATCTTGATAGAAACCAAGTGGAATTACTTTTATCATTACTGTTTCAGGGGGTATAGCACTGACAGTTTTTGGGAATGGCCCATTTCTTTTGGAAAAGGATGGCAATCACAGAATCATTAAGGTTGGACAAGACCTCTAAGATCATTGAGACCAACCATTCCCCCAGGCCAAGGCCACCACTGACCTATGTCCCTAAGTGCCACATCCACAGATCTACAATAAGAGGCCCTTGAGTCTGAAAAGAAGCTCCTGTGGGAATGGTGTCCACCCCATCTTGCATACTCACTGTTTTAAAGGCTAATGGGCAGCTGATTTGTCAGAAAGGTCCAGACTTAAATTATATACAGCTCATTCTAGAGCTGCAAAAAGCTCAAAACTCTCTTGCCTGGAGGCTCCTTTCCTCCAGGCTTGAATCAGGCTTAGGCTGCTCTTAGCAGAAAGAGTAGTCCCAGCCTGTGCTTTGGGCCCAGTTTTGTAAAGAAAAGGGGAGAAGGAAGTCCAGTTCTGTTGCACAGAGCCACTGCTTGTCCTTCTTTCTGTGGCTCAAGGTGGGACATGCATCTTGCCACATCTCTTTGGTAAGACAGGCAAATCACCTTGTTATACACTGTCCTGCCCAAATAGGAGAGAGATATTCAGCTCTGCCACATGGGTCTATCTAGAATGGGAAAGGCAGCAAAACCTTAGATCTCTTTCACTGAAAAGCACCAGCTGCTTCTTTGCAAAGTGTCCTATAATTTGAGTAGTGATCTGTAGTACATAGCTATCACTTGTCCTGAGCAATTAGTTCACATAAAAATGGGATGATGTCTCCCTTGACCCAGTGAAGTGTCTAGAAAATCTGTCTTTGTGAATATTTCCACATCTTGGAATTTGGGTAAATTCCTAGAACTTGTCATTTAACTATAAGATAAACAGAATCTCATCAAATAAGTAATACAGAGTATTCATTTATTTTCTGAATGAAGGCAGAAAGCACTAAACTGAGGGAAGGGAGGGCAAAACAGACCATCCCTAATATATCTGCAGTGCAAACTGCCTGAGTACAGTTCACTAGTGTCCTGCCACAGATTCTTGTGTTTGTCATATTACTTCGTTCTGAATATAAGTGGTTGATGGTGTAGGGATTGGTTGAAAGACAAAGCTGTCAAGGTCGGAAACAGCTATTGAAATCTAAAGAAGAAAGTTGATGTTTTTGCTGCTGCCTTCATGTGTGGCCCTTACCTCTCTACTTTACTGTCTGCAAATGTGTATTCTGAAAAACAGCTTCTCCTTAAGGTGATTTGAGGGTTTTGTGGAAGAGACAGAAGCCCTACAGAGGCATTTAGGGGCAGCCTGGGAGGAGGTAATATGGGAAAGGAAATTCAACAGCAGTAGTACTACTCACTGCCCTCCCAGGGAGACGCTTATTCTTCACAGAGGGACTTGTGGCAATCTGCTTTATTCTATTTACAAAGGGGAGCAAAACAAGAAAAGTAATGTGGAAAAGGATCTGCGCTAGGGACTACTCATAACTGCTGTTTCAAGATTTTCCCCTGCTGGACAGATCCCAAAATGTATCAGGCCTTGAGCAGAAGGAGTTTCTTTTAAATGGAGATCGTGAAGGAGTTTCATACTGACAGTGGTTGAATCTTAGAGTTGTATATTCAGCAGATCAATAATAAGTGTTTTTTAACTTTTTTTTTCTTTAATTTGGAAGGAAAATGAACCAGCTCTGTATGTTAATGTACAGCATACTGTTTGCATATAGGGTGGTGATTATATTTGGATAAGTATTGAGCTGATGAAGGAAAATTCTCATAACACACCCAAGATGACATAAAGTGGATTTTCCAAATTATAGAGCTTGAGACAGTGAAAGTGGCTTGTGGAACTGTATTAAACAGTAAAGTTGGACTTGTAAATTAGGCTTGATTACTTCATGTTCCTCAAGAAACAGAGGTTGACATTTGTCCAAAAAGTTTTGGAATGACTGGCACAGAAAAGCAGATCTGGCAAGAATAACCCTCTGCAAATAGTGATGTTGGTGTGGTTTTTCTCCTTTGTGCAGCTGTCAGGGAAGTCCACTGTTGGACTCTTTGCTCGTACAAGATTCAGCCATTATTACTCACTTGTGAAGAGTTTATGATGACCCAGTACAGGCCATAAATACATAAATATATGGTCAACAATAACATTTCATAAAGTGCAGCTTGGTCCCATAAAGTGGTGTTAACAGTACAATTTAGCATAATGTGATGATTTCTTGGGCGATTGACTCACCAAACCATAGAGCTGTGTAAGTGTTCCTACACAACCTCACTGGTTTTCAGTACAGGTGTCCTCTGGGGTGTCTTCTGTGGTTCATATGGCACTAAACACCTTTGGGGTTTTAGCACTTTAGGATACAAGTTGTTGGCCAAATGGAGCCCAGAGTCATGATAAAATAATTGCTTCAGCCTTTGATTAAACATCTGTATTGCTCATGAGAATGCCTGATGGGTGTGATCTGTTCTCTCCTTCTGTTACAGCGATCGACACCATACATCCTGTGCAATTCCCGTTCCAAAGAGACAGAGCTCTAGCTTCGGCAGATTGGATATTGGCTTTTCCAGTGGGCTTCCTTCTCCAGATAAAGGACTCCGAAAACGAGCCAGCACCGGAAACGAGAGACTACAGTACAAAACTCCTCCTCCTAGTTACGACTCTGCTTTAACACAGCCTGTTGCTGTCACAGCCCTTGTTGGAGAGCTGGATAAAAAACCTGGACCCGTATGTTCTTCCTTGGACACCTCTATGGATTCCTCCAAAAGAAATACCAAGAAAGGCCAGGACTTGTGCAGTAGTTTAAATGGAGAAAATGGGAGCCTAAGCAATACCCAAGACGGGCAGGAATCTTTCCTACAACGTTCTAGTGCAATAAATGGGGCTTTTCTGCCTGGCGAGTGCTCTGGCACCATGAGCAGTGAGCAACCCTGTGAGTTTCAGCCTGCACTCAACCCCGTCCTTTGCTGCACTGTGGAGCAGGCAGAGGAGATCATGGGTATGGAAGCGACGGGGTTCAGTGCAGGAGATCAGCTGGAAGACTTTAACTCCATCCCGGTGGAGCATGCTGTAGCGGTGGAGTGTGATGAACAAGTCCTAGGGGAGTTTGAGGAGTTCTCTCGAAGGATCTATGCACTGAATGAGAACATGTCCAGCTTCCGCAGACCTCGTAAAAGTTCGGACAAGTAAGCTTGGACAGGGATTTGATAGCAGACATCGAGGTGAAATCAGTGATCTGGAATAGAAATAAAATTGCACTTATTCTTTATATTAATTATAAAAATAAAAAAGCTAAAGCTGTTCCTATGGTGTTAGACAAATGGACTTGAGCACAGTAACACAGGATTACGGTGTATTCACAGCCCAGGTAAATTTTCATTCTGCTTCAAGTCCTTTTATGTCTGGTATTTATAATCCGTTGGATGTTATGTGGGTTTTTTTTTCCTTTGGCATTGGAATCCGTTTATAAAGGCTTTCCTGAAAACAACTCCTAGTGCTGATCAGCCCCTTCTATGAATATTTGTTAAGTTCTTAATTATTATTTAGAGTTAAATTTATTTTAATCTTTTCAGAAGAAAAAACCTTAAATTTAAAATACTCTTATGATAAGATGTCTTTACATTCTCCTGTGTTTGCTTGAGCAATGTAGTCAGTATTAGAGAAATACCATGAATTTGTTACAATTGGACAATTTTTTGTTGTTTTGGCTGTGCTCTGTAGGCTTTGAAGTTCTAGTTTGCACTGAAAAGGCTTCAGTTGGTGGTTTGAACTTGCCAGAGAATGAGCACCTGTGTGATATCTGCAGTTTCCTTGCACCTGGTTAATAAAAAATAATATTTGGGGGTTTCTCCACTCCGCCTTTCCTCCATACTTGCTCTTCCTACCAGTGGAAACCTTGAGGAGTAAATCACCTCTAAGGTTCTGTATAATAATCTCAGCCTGACTATTCCCCACTTAGGTTGGGCACAGATCTCATTAGTAGAGACTTAATGAACCCAGTATCAATGTGGGGTTCAGCTGCTGCCCTCCAAGGTATGCAGTGGGGACAGTGTGTCCTGAGACACTTCAGACATCTTCCAAAAAACCCAGACTTTGGAATTAGGTGAATGTGTGGAATTGCTCCACCCTCTGTAAAAAGGAGGCACTTAACATTATTCATCTGAATTAATATTTTTTTTTAAACCATGTATATTTTGAGGGAAGAAATTTCTGGTGGTTTGCTGGAGGTGCAGTTTGCTGTTGGGTAGGTTACCACTGCCACGTGTGTTCAGCTGCACTAATGGGAAAGCAATTTGCAGCCCGCTTTGTGATTCCTGGTATGTGTTTCAGTTTGGATTTCATTGCTCTTACTTTCTATATTGTATACCCAAGAATCTGGGCTCAGTTGTGAGCTCTGAAATATAAAAATATATAACAGAATAAAAATACTTCATCAAGGCTGGCTTTTTTTTCCTCTCCCTTGTTTATGTTTTCTTTTGAACCCACAACCTAGTCTTTTCCTAACTTCACTGTAAGGCTAGCTGAAATTAACTTTTTAAAAATGCGGATATGTATAACCTCAGCTTTCTGTTGTCAAAACAAGATGTGTTTGTGAGAATCAGTATACATAATAGCATTGTTCTAGAATATGCATTTTTCCAGGTAATGCCTTAATGATTGTATTAAAACTATATTCACATTTCTTCTGTTAGCTTTTAATGGTTGTGTCTGTAGTTGAGTGGTTGGATCGAGCCTCTCTGCAGCAATTTGTTGGCTTTGGTCTGTCCCAGGACGATGTGCTAGATGGGAGCACTCATAGACCTTGATTTTAAAACACTGACCATGATTTCAGGTGCAAAGGTGGACAAATCCATTAGTATCTTCTCCCCAGAATTAGCTCCTCTGTTCCAACCTCATGAAAACTTCCCCAAAGGAAGGGCTGCATTAGCTTAGGCCGACATCTTTGGAAAGGAATATGTAGGAAGCTCTTGCTGTGCTTTGGCCTAGAGAGGGAGAAATAAACACCTGAAAGCACAGCACTTGGTAGTGATGAGCATTAAGATATTCTGTCCTGGGCCCTTTACCATCTTCTGATACCAGTATAATTTCAGGTGAAATTTAGTATCTAGGTCAGTTTTGCACCCTGCGGGATTGGATCTGGTAAGCTCGAGGCAGCACAGACCTGTTTGTACGCACATTCATGTTCCTGTGTAACAGAAGGGCATTAGCTTCGGTGTGAGGGTGACTTTTCAAAGCAACCCAAAGAGTAGTTGTGAAGTCACTGTGTTTCATAGGTGAACATGGAGCATCTCAGCGCAGTTAAGCAACATGTGAAATTAGGTTTGTACAGCATCAGTGGGACTTCTTTTTTTTTTATTAGTTGTTTATTTCTCAGGTTGTACAAACCAAATGAAGTCTAGTTCTCCTCCCCAATGCTGTATTGCTGTTCCTCTTTAAGCCCTGTAATTGTTAATGTGTCAAACACCACGGCTGATTTTTGCATCTGTTGCACAAAGCTGCTCAGAAGGGCTTTCTATGGATGTATCTTTAGTTAGCCTTAAATTATCCCCGTGTTTCTCTTCCACTTCTACCACTTTCCATGCAGCAGGTGGTGTGAGGTGGGACAGCATCACAGGGCTGATAAAGCATTGACCAGCTCCTTGTGGCTGTGAGGATGGGGGTTGTACAGACTGCAGCCATGTCATAGCTTTCTCCTTTTGGTGTTTTTTCACCCCCTGTAAATTACTTTGGTAGTGTCATGAAAGAGAAACAAACATTAGGTTTGAGGGTGAGATGATGAATCACAGTGTGCTTTCAATTTTCAAGAGCCTTTCAATTCCTGCACAGCTGTGACACTTAAATGTGTGCAACTGTCTTCAAATGGAGAAAGCATTTCATTACAGTCTTTCCCCCTCCTTAGAAATCCTTAAAATTTTTGAGCATATTAGTTTTGGAAGATCAGATCCCACTATATTTTTATAGCAAGCACAACAGCACTTGCTTGACCAGGTATTTAAAATAAGCGAGACCAGAATATCCCATAGTAAATTACACATTAAAGCTATGTTGGCAATTGCAGGAAAGTTCATCTCTCTTTATAAAATAAAACTGATTCGTATCTCTTAACTTGTGTGTCTTCTTTAATGGCTCCTGTGTGTTTGTTTTCTTTATGAGCGTGGTTTAAACCACAGTGCCCTTCCCAGCCCTAGAACTCCTTGGTTTATTGTTCATCAAATCAATATTGGTCCAACCGTGAATGGTTGAGCAAGAGGATTTGCCTGAAGAACTGACTGCCTTGCTGGCTCCAAATCCTGTTTCAGAAGAGCTGGTACTGCAGTTCTTTTTCATGCTTCTCCCAAAAAGATGGCATGCAGCTAGAAAAATAGCTCCAGTCTATGTTGGGGCTGGGATTAAGCTGGATTTGTAGACATTTATGGATAGTGGAAATACTATGTTCCTTCATCAGGGCAGCATTGCTACTCATCCAGCACCAGTGATCCCAGCTAATAATCAACATAGGTCTGCCCAAAATGCTGATGTGCACCTTGAACAAGAGTCTGCTGCACGAGTCTTGACAGGAATCTGTCCACGACTCGTGAGTCTCTGCTGGGAAGCAGTGAAGTGTGAAGAGCTACAGGGACTCTCCAGGTATCATCAGGAGTTTTTTTGGGTTGGTTTTTTTTTTTCTCCCACACAGTCTATCAGCAGAGAGTAAAAACCCAAGGCATCATCTGTATAGTCCAGGAGCTGAAGTGAGAAGATACAGGAGAGAAATTTTATTTTAGTGAAATATAGTTGCATGAAAGTGAAGAATAAGGAGTGGAAAGAATAAGATGGAGGTGCTGCTGGAAGGGTGGACTTAATCTAGATAAACCTTGTGCCCTTCTGTGCCTCATTCTGTCACCTTTCAAATGGCCAGAGAGGGTATGTCTCCTTGCTTTCTGGATTTTGACCTTGTTTGGGTGGAAGTGCTTGCATGTGCTCTGTCTGCTCTGAAATGATCTGGTTTAGCTGGTATCTCTGGGCAGCCAGAGTCTCCAGTCTACAGGCAAGCTGTTCTTAATCCCAGGTGGAAAAATATTTTCCAGGGAAAAAAACATTATCTAATCAAATCTTTTAATTGCTGGTTATTTTAATATCACTTTATTTTGTATATAGTAAAATGCAACATTGGTTTACAATTTTTCATTAAATTGTATGAAAGCTTTTTTGCTCTAAATAATTGTGAGATGTCAGCTCTGCTGCTTAATTTAATTTAGTGGTTAATGTATTGCATTGACTGGCTCAACATTTAATCTGCAGGGCTCTTCAATCTTGCTTTACTAGGTTACTTTTAATAGAATCATAGAATAGGCTTCTAAGGGACCTTCAACATCATCCAGTTCCACCTCCTGCCATGGGCAGGACACCTTCCACTAGACCTGGTTGCTCAGAGCCCCATCCAGCCTGGTCTTGAACACTTCCAGGGATGGGGCAGCCCCAGCTTTCCTGGGCAACCTGTGCCAGGGCCTCACCACCCTCACAAGGAAGCATTTTTTTCCCAATATCCCATCTAACCTTAACCTCTGGCAGTGAGAAGCCATTCCCCTGGTCCTGTCCTTCCAGGCCCTTGTTCAAAGTCCCTCTCCAGCTCTCTTGCAGCCCCTTTAGGCAATGGCAGGGGCTCTAAGGTCACCCTGGAGCCCTCATCAGGCTGAAGAACACTATTTCTCTTTTTTTTTTTTTTTTAAGGCAGAGCTGCTTGAGCCCTCACAGCATCTTTTAGTGATGGTGCTTGAACTGTGATCTGAGCCTGGACTTCCTGAGTCCATCTGGCCAGCTGCCTTACGTAGTGTGTTTTTTATGTCTCTATTAAGAAGAAGTTTGCAAATCAGGTCGTATGGTCTCATCTCAGGTTGAGAACCGATTGGCAACTCCTGAACTGCCATAGAATACTGATGCTTATATAAACAGATGTACATAGAACACTCCTCCTGCCTCAAAATTTCATACAAAATGTGTTTATTTTTAAAATACAGTAATAAGGTAGTTCAGTCAATTAAGCTGCACAAAAAGCTGTAAATCTTGAACATGCAGCATTGGTGTAGGTAGAAAACCTGCCAGCCCAGCCATTGTGCTTCTGCCAGGCATGTGGGTGTGGGGATTGTACCTTGTGGACAGGGCAGGCAGAGGAACTCCTGCTCTTGGGGAGATGTTTCTCTCTTCGTGCTTCATACAAAAGGTGGCAAGATGGAGACATCACGATGGATTACTGGGTTCCCTATCCCTACCCCGATCTGAATCCCAGCACTATCTCTTGGTAACTGTTCTGCTTGTGAGTCTCTTTGGACTTCTCCTTTCAGGAAGGCACTATCTAGCTGGCCAGTTGATTGCTGCCAATACTGCCAATGCTAAGTGTTTCTATTTTCATCTGAGATCTGCACATGCTACAAGCAAGGCATTTTTGGGAAAGAAATCTCCTTTTCCTTACAGGGTGTCTCCAAAGGATGTTCACAGACTTCCTTGTCCTTCCTTGGTGGATCTCTGCTGCAGAAAACCATCTGTCTCTATTTTTCAGCCCTTGCTTTTCTGTTTTTTCTTTCAGGAGTCTGGTTTCGGTTGTTGGTCTGAAATTCTTGACAGAGGTTGGGGTTGTCTTCTGTAGTTTCATCTGACCTGGGTAGCTCTACTCAGAATGTGGGTCCTGGGTTTGGAAATAATTTTCTGTTGCTGCTGGCCAGGCTTGTTCCCAACCTGGCTCGCAGGTGAACGAGGTCCGATGCCCGCGTGAACCAGCGACTGAAGGATTGATGGTAACTGAGGTTTGCGTGCCTCAGTTCGCCAGTGCAGCCCAACGCCATCCTAACAGCAAGTAGTTCTTGCTGTTTAAGAAGCCAGCAGCGGAGGTACGGAGGAAAGAGTGGAAACTCTGTTAGCTGCATTCCAAGTTTATTTTCTCCTGCCCCCGGGGGGGCAGGAGGCAGTTACCTTGAAAGGAAGCTGAACAGAGAGACCCCGGTTTGCTCTCTCGCAGTCAGTTTTAAGGTATTACATCATGAGGTAGAGATAACAGAATTAACCAATCATGAAAGAAGGTACATGATAGTAAACCAATAAAGACCTCTCAGGGGAGGAACAAAATCAAACTAACAAATAACAAAACAGCTGGAGGGTATCTCAAACCACGCTGGCCTGTTACAGGACTTGAAACTTCTGTGATAAGAAAGTAGGCGTAATGTGAATGACATGCAAGGGATATGTTGCTAGGCTATAGGATAGCAACAATTTTCCTGTATTAATCTTCTCCCTGCAAATTTGCAATGATGGTGAAATTTCACTGCAACCCAATACATCCTCAGTGGTTTAATTGGATATGTGAGTGCACAGAAAGACAGAGGACCCTTCTGTTGGTCTGTTTTCTACGGGTTCAGTTGTGCCCTTTGCGGGACTGAGAGAGAACAATTCCTTTAGGTGAGATGGGGCATCTGCTGGAGGTTTTGATAACATCTCGTCTTTGGGGTAATCTCACAGACTTTCTCCTTTCTTTCACAGATGTTGAAACTAATGCTGAAAAGAGAGTCAATAAACCAAGTTCACTACTGTCTACATTGCCTTCTAGGAAGTTCTCCTGTGTCTTGATGCCTGATCTGGAAGATGCTGAGGGTTCCTGTACATGAGCCACTGTGCTTCTAGCTACAGCTTGACACCTGACCTCGAGAGATCTGAAATCAGATATGCCTGGTGTTAAAAGATGTCTGGGCCTGGATGAGTCGGAGCTTCTGCCATGGGAATTGCTGGTTGTACTCTGCTCCAGAGGCACATTGGAATCACAGTATGGTTTAGATTGGAAGGGACTTTAAAGCTCATCCAGTTCTACCCCCAGCCATGGGCAGGGACACCTTCCACTAGACCAGGTTGCTTCAAGCTCTGTCCAGTCTGGCCTTGAACACTTGAGTGATGAAGTATCCACAGCTTCTCTGGGCAGAAGTCCTCAGTCCTTGGCAGAAGGCAGAGATGTTCCCTACTGTATTGCAACACCTGCATAGCATCGGATTCCTGTTCTTTCACCTCAAAACCAAAATGCTGGTGGCAACAGTTTTTTTTCTTTTCACTGGTCACTACAGATGAAGTTCTAGTGGTGAGTGTTAAAGCTGAGCTTAACAGAGGAGCTTTGAGTTCCTCCTTGTGACCTAGCTGTGATTGCTATGGGATAGGCATTGTGTCAGAGGAGTGTGTATGGTGAGATGGACGTTCCAGCCACTGTGATAGAATTAGAAAGCACCTTTCTGGAGGCAGATAAAGGTAAAGCCACACTGGCTGCAAGGGCAGTTGGGGCAGTGCACAAATGCTCTTCTCCTGGTGATCAGAAACACAGGACTGTGCTGGCTCCAAGATACTTGACCTGAAGAGCAGAAACACTACTCTTCCTTGCTGATGGGCTGTTCCTCCTCCAGCACAGTTGTATTGTGTGCTCAGGCAGGACACCTTCAGTTCCTGTGCAAGAGAAGGACGAAAGCAATTGTATGGTGGTTTCCTGCAGTCTGCGAACACCTTCTTTAAACCCCTGTTGGCAGGCTTAAAGTTACCTGGAATTCTCTAAAAACATTCCCTATTTTCTGCTTCTCTGTTACATTTGTAACCACAAAAAAATTATTTGTTTTGGAAAGAGGTTGATAACGTCACATATTTTTCAGACGGCCTTGAAAGGCAAGTGCCCTATGAATTTTGTATGGCTTCTCCACCTACTGATGTCTGTCACATCTCCCTTTGTGCTTTGTGGGTGTTGGTCTCTTCTCGCAGGGAACAAGTGATAGGACAAGAGAGAACAGCCTCAAGATGTGCCACAGGAGGTTTAAATTGGATATCAGGGAAATTTTTTTTCCCCGAAGTGTTGTCCAGCCCCAGCACAGGCTGACGAGGGCAGTGGTAGAGTCCCCATTCCTGGAGGGGTTTTACAGATGTGTAGATGTGGCACCTGGGGACACGGGTTAGTGGTGGCCTTGGCAGTACTGGAGAAACAGTTGGACTTGATCACAGAGAGCTCTTCCACCCTTAATGATTCTGTGATTTTATGTCTGTTCAAGACATAACGGGTATTGAAGACGTGGGTAGCTAAAAACTCTTGAAACTGCAGCATCTTCTCATTTAATTCCCTGGTAAATCTAAGCACATTCAACCACGTTCCTGCTGCACATTTTTACCATCTACTTAATTTTGTTTTAACATCTCACCTTTGGCTTTCATATTCCTCATCTACCAGGTGGACCCCTCCTTTCACAGATAACCTTTCTTGGACTTTGAACACTGATATAAGGCAAGTGCAGGTCCATAACCTGTGGCAGCACTCTTTGCCTCCAAGTGTGCCTTTAATAACCTTTTCCCCTGAGCTAGCAGGAAATGTTCTCATGCTGAAGTAAGCGGAGGGCCCTGGCTGCCTTGGCTCAGGATTGTTTTCATAATGATAACTTTGTTCAATAATGCATAATGTGATGACAAAAAGCAGTTGTTTGGCTACCCTATTGTTCATGGAGCAGACTTGCTAAATTGGAGTAGGATTTTGTCTTGGTTTGAAAGACAGGTGTCTGTCAAGGAAGGCAGGAGCCTCCCTTGAAATGGAAAATGCAACCCCCTTCCCTCCGAATTATTATAATTTTGAAATGAAGGGGCTTTCAGGCAGAGATATGAGGAATAGGAATAACAGTTCTTTACTAATATATATGTATATATATATAACAAGGCAAACAAACACCAATAACTATGGCAGTAACAGAACCGGGAACCCAGTGCCAGCCTCCTCGGCTGCCAGGCCCTTTCCCCGTTGGTGCAGTTCCGCTCACAGCCGGCAGCGGCGCTGGCGGCTCCCGCTGAGCAGGGCGGGTGCGGTGGTTCTGTTGAAGCGGTGATCCTGTAGAAGGGTCTGCTCTTCCTCGGAAGGTCCAGTGGTGGCTATGTAGCTCCTGTCCTCTGGGAATCCAGTGGAAAGGTGCCTGTGGTGTTCGGAATCTCAGATTATATCCAGGATGGAATGCTTGGTTCCTCCCTCTGGGCGGAGCATCTCACAATGGGATGATGACTCATGAGGCAAGGCATTGATGGGCTCATTAACAGAAGATAGTGCCGAGGGAATTATCTATGAGTCATGTGGTAGGGCATTGATATCCCATTAATCAGAAGATGGTCCGGAGGGAGGAGGCAAGGAAACGCTGCCCCACCTGGTTTCAACAGCTCATGAGGATGGTAATAGAATACACTGCAACCCAGGACAGATTTGTCCTGGGTGAGAATTCCAAGATGCTGTCAGCTTTGCTGGGAACTTAAAGGGCCAAAGAGGGAAGCTTTATACCTCCCTCATGTTAGACAGCTTTCGGGCACAGGAGTGTGTGGGCTCGCCCTGTGCAGCAAAGCTTCCAGCCTTAATGAAAAGTATTGCTGCCTTGAGCAGAGCTTGTCAGGCTGGGGGGCAGTGGAGTAGAACATTTTTCACCCCCTTTGGCTAAGCATCTTGAAACCTGTGCCTCAGCTGTGATTTTCAGCATAAGATAAACAAGCAAAACAGACACCACTGACCCTTCCCTACCTGCTGAAACAATTGAGTCCCAAAACTTTTCATCATTTTCACTACAAGCCTGTCCAGCCCCAGAACAGGCTGCCCAGGGCAGTGGTGGAGTCCCCATCCCTGGAGAGATTTAAAAGCTCTGTGGATATGGCATGTGGGGACAAGGTTTTGTGGTGGGTTTTGCAGTGCTGGAGGAATGGTTGAAGTCAATCATGTTAGTGATCTTTTCTGACCTAAATGATTCTCTGAACTGTCTTCTTCCCTGACAAAACCACTGTGAAACAGGCGTGGCTTTAGTTTGACTTAATATCCCTCACTTTAATTTTAGTGCTAGTGTAGTTAGTGAAAGTAGAGCACATTAGAGGCTCTGGAATCCAAATCACACAGGCAGTCACTGGAACAGTGGAGAGGAGGAAGAGCAGGAAGTCTCCAAGGGTGATTCTTAATTATTTGGCTAAAGCAAATGCTTCCAGCCTGAGCTGTTCCCAGTTATTGGATGCTAGAAGGAGGAGTGGACAAAGGATGGAGATGACCAGCTCCTCATGTGGCTGAGTGTTTGCAGGGAAGGAAAGAGGCTGCAAGTGCCCTGCAAACGCCATTCCTGACCTCGGTAATTCATGGGGGTGCATGGGCATGGTCTGCCAGATGATTGCATGTGTGCATGTGCTAGGGAGAGGAAGTTCAATGCCTTCTCAAAGCAAATAAAGGCCTGATCTTTTCCTCAGATTCACCATAAGCAGGTTAGAGAACTATGGGGTAGAGATATGAATAAAGATTTATATTTATTTAATTTAAGTTTTTTTAAGTCTTCAATTCCAAGACCTTCAGTTGGAGGAACCAAACTTCACCTTCCTTTTCTCCAAGTATTTTCTCCATCCAGCTAATTATAAAATGTTGTAAAGTCTCTGTGAGAAGAATTTAGGAGAAAACCTCAGGGAATGTGACATTAACTAGGGAGAACATCAAGAATAGCAACATTAGCACCTACTGAATAGAAACTTCAACACAACCATTTATTTAGAGATGGTGTGTATTTCATTTATTTAGAGATGGTGTGTATCTGGACAACACTGTCAGGCACTTGGTTGGACTTGATGATCCTTGTGGGCCCCTTCCAGCTCAGGATATCCTATGATTTGCATTGGATTCTTCTCATCTAGATTGAAATTATTTTAAAATCCAGCATGTGGCTTGTACCTGGAATTTCAGCTTCCACTGAGCATCCCCTTGGTATGATACCTTTTCCTATCCCAGAATGATGGTGTTACCCCTCTGTGGATATGAGCCTGTGCTGCCTGCACTGCATACCCCATGGGTGCTGCTCTGTGGGTGTAGTGAGCAACAAGTGGCAGAAGAAAATCAACTCTCACCCCACAGTGCTTAGGATGGAGCATAAGAAATGAACAGAGTTCCCCAGCTTTGCAGTCCAGCCTCCCTGCTTGTCTGAATCCAGGCTGACACAGGGGTGTGGATGAAATCCCAGGCACAAGCTGTCAGCAGCCCTTAAACAGGGGCAGCATTGTGGCCACATGCCTGGAAAGGAAGGTGTGTTATCCCTCTTGCCCCTGTGCACCTCTCCTTTGGCATCCCATGCTCTGGATTAATTCTTGTGAGCCTCTAGCACGAGGAGAGGGATCTTGTCTTCACCTGTGTCTGGGAGGATGGGAATAATGATTGTGCCCGGGACTTTAGGCTCCCAGAATGACACAAGTGGCTGTGATTTAGATGCATACTAATAGAGGGATTTAGCCTCCCAACACATCTGACCACTCCAGAACTCTTTGGGCAGCCTCTAATGAAGCCTCCCCAGCCAAGGAAATCCTGTGCAGAGTAGGAAAGGTGCTGGGGAGAGGATGAGGGGACTCATCTCCAAGATGTAGTAAATTTGTTCAGTCTTAGCTGTTGTATTTGCACAGGGAAAAATATAAATTAAGGCTGTGCTGGTCTTTATCTGGCCAATTTCACTCTGGAGTTCCTGACAGGTGACCCCAGGGTCCAGCTGCATTCTCTCAGTGCTTATTTTTGACATTGTAATCCAAACTGACGTTCAGCGCTTGAATATACAGTAAGTTTATTACAGCTAAACCTTCCAGCTCAGGGATTTCCTGTTGGTAAGTCTTGGAAAAATCAGGATTCCCAGTGGTAAAAGGCTGAAAATGTTTACAGATAAAATTCAAGTTAGCAACTTATGCTAAAATGTTTTTGGAGCCAAAGTGGAATGGTATTTTCATCCCACTGCAGTGGTGCCTTATCCTTCCTTGTCCTATCCTACCCCTTCCTGCCTGGGATTGGAGGTGGAGGCCCCTACCCTGCACAGCTCCTGAACAGGGTTTTGGTGCTGCTCTCAAGGGGAGCTCATTTAATTGCAGCTGATGAATCCACAGTCCTATGGCTAAGCACATTTCTTGAGCGTGTTTTTGGAACATAAACTGTTTAATCTTGTTCCACTTTCTAAAGAGCATGAGAAAAATCCGCACAGCATCTTACCCAATCACTGTGGGATCACCCTGAGAAATGCCGCAAGCAGATAAGACGTGAGATATCCCAATTACCTCCAGGAGTGGGACATTATTTCCCAATCTTTCCATGTCTATATGAGGGTTGCAACACAGTGGGGTTACTACTTGAGCTCTTGACCTGCTGGTTAATAAGCTGTTATCATGAGGTGTGAATTTGGCCTGGGACTGGTCTGTGCCCATCTGGAACATGGACAGCAGCTCTTCTGCTTCCACCTTCTCCCCCTGATGGAGCTGATACCTTATAAAAACAGATACAGCTCTCTTGATCCAATGGATCTCAGCTGGAATTTAAAGCTGGTTTTCTAATAAGATGAAGGTAAAACGTTCATTGCTGTGTCCCAAAGGGGAAACGTGAAGTGGCTCTGTGTGGGGTTGAGGTGTGGGAGAGGAGCTGAGAGGTGCCCCAGCACAGGTGATGCCAGAGTCAGAGATACTGCTGTAAAAAAAGAGATGCATCTCCTGCAAAACATTAACAAGATCAAAAGAGAACAGGAAAGGTCTCATTTTTACACATCTACCACCATGTGATGAGAAGAAATGCATGGCCACACAGAAAGTGTGCAGTTGGGGTATTTTAGGAAAAAAATTGGAACTGTAGGGGTAGGGAATATTAGAGCAGATGATCCAAAGAGACTGTAATCCCTGCTACTGGAGAGTGTGAGAACAAAGACATGGAATCATAGAATGGTTTGGGTTGGAAGGGACCTTAAAGTTTATCTCATTCTACCCCCACGCCACTGGCAGGGACACCTTCCACTAGACCAGGTTGTTTCAAGCCCTGTCCAACCTGGCCTAGAACACTTCCAGGGATGGGGCATCCACAGCTTCTCTCAGCAACCTGTGCCAGGGCCTCTCCATCCTCAAAGGGAATAATTCCTGACATATATGATGATAGAATTAAAGTAAGACTAGAAGGACTAGCTTTGAGGTTTGATCTGAGGTTGCCCAGGGTTTTTGTCAGGAGAGTTTCAGGTATCTCCAAAGGTGGAGATTCCATAACCCAGACTCCTGTTCCACTATTTGACCACCTTCATGGGGAAAAGGCTTCCTAATTGGATTTTCTTATCTTCTAACTTGGGTTGTTGACTCTTTTCCTATCACCGAGCATCTCCCATGAGAGCTTGTCCCTCTCTCTTCTCCACACCATCCCAGAGCTGCAGACAGTGATAAAGTCTGTCTCTGCCTGAGCCTCTCCCTGTGTGCCCTGAGCTCCAGTTCCAACCAGCTTGGTGGCTTTGCTGTGTCCTTTCACCATTTACTTGGTACTGGGGAGCCCAAACTGGTCGCAGTGCCCTGTTTGGCAAGCGCCAAATGGAGAGAAGGAATCACTTCCCTGGTCCTATTGGCTCCACTCCTGCCACCACCACCCACAACATGGTTTGTCTTCATTGTTCCAGGTTCTTTCCCCAAAAGCTGTTCTCCAGCCCAGCAGACTCCGGGCTGTAGACACCCTGAGAGATGTCCCATCCTGTCTCAGCAACTGAGGGTGCTCAGGTTCCTGAACTCCTTTCCAGCTCCATGTTTTTGTTCACCCAAGTCACATGTATCCTTAATTCCCAAAGAATTCAATTAAAAAAAATGGGAAAAGGTTCCTGCTCTTTCCTCTCTCTGGTTTTTAAATTTTACACATCTTAAACCCAAGTAATTTGGTAGTCACTGGAAGTGTAGCATCCTGTATGGCTCCCGTGAGAACATGTGTTAAAAGTAGGATTATCACTTGCAGGAGCAGCACGAGAACAAACCTGGTAACATCCTTCTGCAGCATGGGACCTGCATGGAGTATCAGCCATGAGCTCTTAACCACCAGGCCTGGAAACAATTCCTTGCTGCATGCTCCTGCCTGCTGCTCTTGATAGCTTTTTGTTGTGGCAAATGACACAATTGCTTTTCCTACAGGCTCATATTTTTGTGGCAGGAGTGTCTAAAAGCAACAGCTGACCTGAGCCTTACTCCTCCAGGAGCTGCCTGGTCATCTAGAAGGGGATGGGCCTCTTCCTGGTGGCCACATGTAGACTTTCCCTAGGATTTGGAGAGCAGAGGCTGCTGTGGGGGTTTGCAAGGAATGAATCCATAGATGAGAAAGTCCTGCAAAGTTTGATCTCTGAAAATGCCCTAAAGGAAGGGATAGAAACCTGCTCAACCTGAAGTCATAGACCTTGCAGGTTCAGACTGTTTCTCGTGACTCAGAATAAATCTAGGTCTTAAAATTTCACATTTCTAGGACTCATACATTCCCAAATGGTTCCTTCTCCCTGCCTCTGTGTCCTTCCTTCTTCTCTTCTCCAGTTAAGTGAGAGAAAGAGGCTGCCACTGCCAGGAAGGGAGCATGGGATTGCTGGTCCCCACGGCTTGGTGTGATGTCCAGTTGCTGTTACAGCTATCGCTTTTGCTGGAGCAGGGATGGATCAGAACCCTCGGTACCCATCTGAGGTGGGGCTGTGATGGTTCCTACTGGGTGGCACTCGCTGCCCAAGGAGCTGCTGCTCATCTCTGAGGAGAAGTTGAGCTGAACTGGGGAATCTGGTGTGCCAAGGGGTGGCAATGATGTGAGTGCTGGGTTCCTCCCTCTCCTGCACATCTCAGCCTAGATGGAAATCCAGCTGTTGAGGTTAGCTCCAACCTTCCAGGGTTTCTGGTTCTGGGGAGCTGGAGCATCCCTCCCACACAATCAGCACTTTGCTTTCAGTGGCTGCCTTCCCTTTGGCTGTAGAGATGAAAACATAAGGCTAAGTGTCCACCCCACAATGCTCCTTGGCAAAATACTTGGAGCCCTTTGCAGGGAAGAACAGGATCAGCCAAGCTTTCTCTTTGTGTTCACCATACACTAACACCTTCGTGTCTCTGAGTACCACCTACCAGGCAGTTTTGGGAATCCAGGACCTACTTTTCATCTGAGGGGTGCAGTTTGTGCACTTAGCAATAGCTTCGACCCTGGTCCTGGGGAAGTCAGTGCCAAGGATGCTGGCTGATGACACACTGCTCAGGTGACAGGCTGTGGGGAGAGGGATGGGTTAGAAACAGGAATTTGGTTCAGTTCCATCATGTTTCCAGTGAATTTCAGTTTACAAATAGTTCAGGTCAACCTTGTGCTTCTTTCTTTGACACTTTTTTGAGGCTGAGGATGCTTTGGGGTTAATACTTTGAAACTTTCCTTTCCTGGCTGCCCCCATCTCCTTGCCTGCCAGGAAATTCCAGCACAAGAGTCAAAAAGGTGCCTGTTTGGATTAACGAGGAGACAGCACTGAGTTTTTCCCAGGGCATGGCCTGGTTGGTACCAAGAAGTCTATAATGCATCCTGGCTCCTGGGTGCTGAGCTGCTCTCAGGGCTGGTTCCCAAATGAGGGAGGGCATGGGAGTGGGGCTTGTCTATTACTGCCTCTCTCCAGCTCCGTGGGGTCACACACATGCACACACAAACGCACGGACAGCTTCAATAATATTAAGCCAACAGCAAAAGAGGTAGGAAGGGTCTCTGCGTGGGTTCTCACAGAAGCATTTTTTACTCTCACCCTGCGAAAGGTTCAGAAACAAAAGACCCAGAACACGGCAGAACTCAGGCTTTTATATGGGGGCGGGAAAAGGCGGGATTAGGGAACGGAGACCAATGGGGAATCCCTGGGGGAGTGGTGAGGGGCAGAGCCAAGAGCCAACCACAAACACAGAACTGCGGTAGATTACCAAAACAGAGCCATGCATCCTGGGAGAAGCTTTTCTGGTCACCCTAACCTGAGGTGGTTCTTATGGTACTAAGGATTTGTCTTACTGAGACCTCTCTGTCACTGGCCACCACACTTGTTCCCCATTCTCAGCAGCATGGATGCAAGCTGGGAAGACAGATAGGAGTGGTGCTTGCAAAGGACAATTTAGCATCTGGCAATTATTAGCTGCTAAAGTCACCAAAGTCATGCAGAGTGATCCTCTGTCCTTGTGAGCTTCTTTCCTGAGAAGAGGGGAGTTGTAACACCCACCTCGCAGGGTAGTGGCTGCATGGACAAAGTCTGGGGCTTGGGGATGGGGATTTGCTCCAAGAGTTCTCTTCTAGCAGTGTTTGAGATGTTGAGCAACTCATCTGCCTTTTGCCATGAGCTGTGTGAAATGAGTATCCCAGCAGTGATCTCCTGAGGTGGCATGAGGATATGAAGGCTGAAGGGAAAGAGTAGAGATGTTTGAAGTGCAGTTTAAATGATTGTTTTGAGCTCCAGTTAGATTCAAGGAAGAGAAGTGAGCTTAGGGTCCCATTCTTGGGTGCATCTTGGAATAGGATGTCTTGATGTATAAGCTTTAGTTTTCCCTATCAGCAATAGGAACAACTTGTGAGGAGCAGCACATGTGGAGCCATTCCTACAGAGCTGCATCCTTCACTAGACCTACAGGTTGCATTTTTCTTAGAAGATTAATTTTCCTTCTTTCTTCAGGATCACACTGTTACTTCACAACTCAGATGGCTCCCCCAAACTAGCCTTCAAATCCTGAGGCAGGCAATGCATGGGTAGAAACCAGGAGACAAAGTCTGATAGTTTTCAAGTTTTTTTCATCAGTGATGCCTTTGTTTCCTTATTCTGAAGGATAGGAGAGCTAGAAACAGTTGGAAATGTTTAGAATCATAGAACTGTAGAAAGGTTTGGGTTGGAAGGGACCTTAAAGCTCATCCAGTTCCAACCTTCTGCCAGACCTGGTTGCTCCAAGTCCCATCCAACCTGGCCTGGAACGCCTCCAGGGATGGGGCAGCCCCAGCTTCTCCGGGCAACCCATGCCAGTGTCTTCACAGTTGTTGGGTTGTGCACATTAAACCTTCCTGCAAGTGCTGAAGTACAGGTGAGAAAACTGGAAGACTCCTGGAAACCGGAGACTGAAGCATCCTGCACAAATTACAGGAGATGAGGTAATTTTGTTGGGTTGTGGGTTCTAATTCTTATGTTAATTGCGCAATGGTTGGGTGTTATTCCTTATAACCATCCAAGTCCTCCCACAAACTGGTCTGTTTGTTGCTGGTGGTGATGGGGAAAGAGAGAAGCCACATTGCTTTCCTCAAACCAGGCACGGAAGCAGGATCACCTTCAGATTCTTCTGAAGCCAAATATGTCTGAAGGGTTTAGATCAGGGATTTACAGTCTGGAGCATGGCCCTCAATGGTGAAACATGGGAGATTTGCAATGACTTGCTGGAAATTTCCAGAAGTTTGTACAGGCACCTCCTGGTGCCTGAGTCCCTCTGAGGTCAGAACCTCAAGAAGAGGGGACTTCCTGAACAGAGAGGTCTGAGCTGAGCCACATCCACTCAACTAACCTAGGAGACACCATCCTCTGGTTCCTCTGCTTTTCTTCACACAGACATGTCTGAAGGAGTGCTCCTGGATGGGGCTCTGAGTAACCTGATTTAGTGGAAAGTGTCCCTGCCCATGTGTCTTGGTTTGAAAGACAGGTGTCTGCCAAGGAAGGCAGGAACCTCCCTTGGAATGCAAAATGTGACCCTTTTCTCTCCAAATTATTGTAACTTAGAAATTACACAGTTTTCAGGCAAAGAAATGGAAAAATAAATAGCAGTTCTTTACTAGAATATATATACCTATATATAGGTATATATATATATATATATATATATATATATATGTGTGATGCCCATTTATAAAAAGGGTAAGAAAGGGGATCCTGGTAATTACAGGCCAGTTAGCCTGAGCTCAGTACCAGGTAAGGTTATGGAACAGTTTATATTGAGTGCTATTATGCAGCACCTACAGGATGGACAGGGGATCAGACCCAGCCAGCATGGGTTTAGGAGGGGTAGATCATGTTTGACCAACC